>CM065123.1:40025000-40292500 GCA_033026305.1 Cirrhinus molitorella | reverse complement strand
TTTGAGTTTGAGTCAGAAAAATAAAACAAAATAATTCAGCGAGCCTTCAGTCAGCCATGAGGTTTAATGCTGGTTAGGCTATTTTATGATGAGCTTCATGGGAGTTAAAAGCAAAACTGGTTAAAATTTTAGTAAACCTTACAGTATGTGGTGTTTATGACTTTTATGAGATTTAGGCTACCATGGTATTTAGTTTCCAATAAGACAAATAACACGCTTTTTAAAAAGTTCTATAAATGTTATAATACATTTATAAATGAGTGTTTATTTGGTAAGGGCATGTGATATAATAATATACGTCATTAAAGTGAGTTTCTGTTTTTTCACTCATTTTGAAAGTAACTTCCCACAAAATTACGTAACTGTTACGTCGTGTGTTAGCAGGGTTTTCTATCTGGTTAAAAAACTTTTTTTTAATTGTTTGACTACTCAAAAGACTGCTAGCTAAATTTCACATACAAACATAGCTACATAAAAACCCTCTTTTTTATTGACCTCGAGATAGCTATATGGAAAACTTTCCAAAGTTAATCCTACAGCTATCGTACACTTTTACTATAATAAAACCATGGTTCATTTTCTTAAGAGATTTGTTTTTGTGCATAGCCTACTTTCTTTATTTACTTCTTTGTTTTGTTTTTATAACTGTAGGTCCTGGTTTGGTGTTTTCTGTTTAATAAAAAAATAAAAATAAAAAGCGATACACACTTCAAAGTCCCGATCTGAATCAAAAGATTTGCGAACACATTCTGAAGTATGATCTGAATCAAATGATTTGCGATATGTGATTTGATTTTTCCCAATCTGATTCGCGCGCTGAAATGTATCTGAATCAAATGATTCGCACTCCAAAGTTCCGATCTGAATCAAATGATTCGCAATCCGTGCTCCGAAGTTCCAATCTGAATCAGTGATTCGTGATATGCAATTGAAGTCCTGACCTGAATCAAATGACTTTCGTAATCTGCGCTCCAACGTTCCAATCAAAAGATTCACAAACGCACTCAAGTACAGATTTAAATCAAATGATTTGTGATTTGCCTTCCAAAACACCATTCTAAATTGAATTCACGATCTGAATCAAATGATTTGCGATATGTGAATTGATTTGATCCGATCTGATTCACACTCTGAAGTTTATCTGAACCAAATAATTTGCACTTTGAAGTTTAGATCTGAATTAAATGATCCATAATACGCAATTTGAAGTCCCGAAATCAATCAGATGATTCGCAATCCGTGCTCCGGAGTTCCGATCTCAATCAAAAGATTTACAAACCCACTCAAGTACCGATCTAAATCAAGTGATTCACGATGCATGCTCCGAAGTTTCAATCAGAATCAAATGAATCGTGATTCGCAAATGATTTGGGATTTGCACTCCGAATTGCCGATCTAAATCAAATGATTTGTGATTTGCATTTTGAAATACCGATCTAAAATGAATTCACGGTCTGAATCAAATGATTTGCGATATGTGAATTGATTTGTCCCGATCTGATTCGCACTCTGAAGTTTATATGAACCAAATGATTTGCACTTCGAAGTTTAGATCTGAATCAAATGATTCACAGTACGTGATTTGAAGTATCGTAATGAATAAAATGATTCACAATCCGCAATTTGAAGTCCCGAAATGAATCAAATGATTGACAATAAGCGATTTGAAGTTCCAATTTGAATCATTGATTCACAATACATGATTGAAGTCCCGATCTGAATCGAATGACTCACAGATCTGTGCTCCGAAGTTCCAGTCTGAATTAAAAGATTCACATACCCACTCAAGTACTGATCTAAATTAAATGATTCACGATGCACACTCTGAAGTTCCGAACACAATCAAATGAATCGAAATTTGCAAATGATTTGGGATTCGCACTCCAAATTACCGATCTAAATCAAATGGTTCACAAAACACAATTTGAAGTCCCCACCTGAATCAAATGGTTCACAATTCATAAATTATTTGCTCTCCATAAATTCCAAACTGAATCAAATGATACGCGATTTAAAGTCCTGATCTGAATGATTCACCAAATTGATTCAGTTTGATTCAGTTTCCTCCACTTTTCGCATCTAAAGCCATGTTTACATGACACTGTCAGTACTACTACTGGCTTAGCTCGCTTACTGGCTTACTGCTAACTAGTGAAACACTCCATACTCCTTAAAAAAGACCTAATATGATACATGTTAGATAGAAACATTGTTCATTATGATCAAAGACTATAAAGGGACTTTGATTGTGATAGAGTTTGTAGTTTAAATAGAAATAGTTTGAGCTGCAGCTTCATCTGATTGTTTTAGTCTATTATAGTCATATTTAGTGATATGAGGAGCACATGAACAAAAAATAGCATAACATAAAGTTAAATCATTTAACTGAACTGTACATGTATGTTTTATACACTTTAGCTAGCCTACCTTCAGAGCTGGGTAGATTACTTACAAATTGTAATCAGTTACAGATTCCAGATTACATGACAAAAATTGTAGTCAGTAATGTAATCAGTTACATTACATATTTTAGGTAATTTAATCAGATTGCTTTTAGATTACTTTTGACTTTACTTGTTTATCACATTGATTTAAATAGGATTATCTTGTAGCATAATGATGTAAAAAATGCAAAGAGTAAGAAAATATGTTCCATTCATTGTAATTTACAACATGAAGTGCATTAAACATTTCATTACATCAAGGTTTCCCAAACTAGGGTTCAAACAGGAACTGCAGAGGGTTTGTGAGTTTAATAAAAAGCTAACAATTAATTAAATCCAAAAAAAAAAAAAAATTAAATTAAAATAAATCATTTTAAATCAAGCTCATACAAGACCAAGTCCTGTCTTAATGAATGGGGGAATCCTGAAATCTCAAAAACTGCTTGCTGAAGTCACAATTAAATTGTATATCAAATCAGCAACAAAAATCTTAAATTAATTGCCCCATGAATTTCTTTTCTTGAATTTCTTATGCTCAAATAGTGTTTAAAATGCTTATTTTTCAGGCTATAACGTACTTATTACTGTGCATGCGCATTGGCTGGTCTAGCCTCAGGTTTCTACGGGAAATTTGGCTTTCATTTAAGGTGGGACTATTCCTCCATATTGCGCGTTGCAGTTTCTCCTATTGTGTTTCATTAGTCTTTGTTTTAAAATAACAATTAAAATAAAACACTTACTGAAAAAGATGAAATATTGTTATTTACCTGCATGCCATGTGACCATTAATCAACATAAAAAAAAACATGCAAATGTGAAACTTAATTATTGAAATATTTCTTTTAAAATCTCAGGGGTACTTAAAGTAAAAATATTTGGTGAATTAGGTTTAGATGACAAAAAGTTTGAGAATGCCTGCACAGTATAATACAATAATACATGGTTAAAAAAGAGTGATAATTCAAATAAAAATTAATGTGCTTCATCAGTAGCTGATGCAATGTTGAAACCCTTTTGTAAATCCAATGGTCAAATGCTATGTCGCCACCTGACTAATGACTATTCTATGTGTGAATGTCCACAAAACTTTCTGAATGTATATAATTGGTAGGGTATTTTAGAAAGGAAAATGTAAAAGATGAAAAGGAGAATTTAGGGGGAATCAATGAATTATGAATAATTTATTGCTATTATGTAAATAATATGTAATCCATAAAAAAGTAACTGTAGTCTGATTACGAGTACTCAGTTACTACCCAGCTCTGCCTACCTTATATTTCTTTCTTCTAGTCCTATCCATAAAATATGATTGGTAGAATCAGCTCCAATTTTATTACATTTTGGCATGAATTCTTAAAAACTAAGGTTCCAAAAAGGATGTTTTAATCAGAAGTGAAAATACCATAAGCAAAACACGACACAATGAATGCCAGCAAAAAAATACTTTATGCAATTTGTTTTGCTACCATACGTTACAAATACTGCCCATTCTTCCTGTCGCCTGCGTAAACAACAGAACTAACCCGTCTATTAGCATTGTGTTGTGGTGTACATTCTGTAGACTACAGATAAGGATGCACACAGACAACATTTAAGAGGCGAATCCGATGCTAATCTTCAGATTGAATCTCCTCTGTCCTTTCTTTGGATTTCTTAAAAGCTTTCTTCAGTTCTTCCATCACAGGCAGAGGTCCCTCGTATTTGTTGGTTTCGATAGACCTGAGTTTCTCCTGATAGTCCTCCGGCAGGCCGTTCTGCTCCGCGCCCATCACAATAACCTGAAACACACAAGGTACTTCATTTCCACAGGCATCTGGAAGATATTTCTGTCATTTGAGTTCTAGGACACACCTCTTGGAGGAATCTAGCCTTGCATTGACAGGCTTTCATAAAATGCTGTCTATACCAGCCGAAAACAGGAAGATTTGACTTTTTCTATTACAGTTTTAGGTTTCAGATTTTGGTTAAAAATGTGCTTTTAGTCCTCTTCTGCACATTAAATGTCCATTTTAGGTTCAAATGTGAACACATACAGGCACCATTCTCTTTTAAACTTTTTCACAATTTAAAAGTCTTAATATGGAAGTTATTTTGTGGCAGAGACTCTTGTATTATTATTAAAATTATAGTGCATATTCCGGATGCTTCGGTTTGTTTGTTTTTGTTGTCTCACTGACCCAGTTGCTGGCGGTGCTCTATTGTCTCATACAAAGCGAGCCAGAGCAAACGCCAGAAAATAGCACCACAACATTGTCCTTTCGCCAGCAGCACAAATAACAAACGCATTCTGTTTTGAAGAATGATATCAGATTACTCCGTTTAGAGAAGCATGTGTTTCTGTTGTTGTTGCTGTAATTTGACACAATAGATGCTGGGAAAACTGAATTGGGGGTCTTTTTTTTTTTTTTTTTAATCTCCTCTTAATTCAGAATGGTTCATACAGTAATTGTGTCAGATCCACCAATGACTCAATGGATTCAGTTCACAAAAATAGTCTGAATGATTGATGATGAGAGTTTAGCTCACTGAATCAGCAGTTAAAGACTCAATGGAGGAAGTGATTATTAATGCTCAACCATTTCATTTTTCAGTATGTTCCTTCTTTCTGTGCTTCTTTATGTACTTTTTTAGTTTTTATTCATAATTTCCAGATAAAATATTTTAGAGCTTGGCATAGCTAAAATATAGTAGGTAAATAACTAGAATAATGTAGATTTATAAAATGTATAAAAATGCACACTAAGTTATAAGTTTCCGTTCATTTCCATTTGGTCAAAATTGTGAGTAAAAAATTCTAGTCATGCCAAAAAAATACAAAATATTTTATTTGCTAGAAATTGTAAGTAAAATTAAAAAATAGAATAATGTGTATTTATAAAATGCATTTAAATGCACAGAATTATAAGATTCTATTCATTTCCATTTAGCAGAAATTTGAAGGAAAAATTAGTGCTGTCAAATTGATCATTCGTGATTAATCACATCCAAAATAAGTTTGCTTACACGATATATGTGGGTGTGTATATTTTTGTGTATATATAATAACTACACAAACATATTTGTATGCATTTAAGAAATAAAATGCATACAATTTGCATACATTTATTTCATATATTCTTTAGATGTGATTAATCACAAGTATCTATTTGACATCACTAATAAAAAATATTATTATAGTTATGTCAAGCTCTAAAATATTACATTTTTTGGAAATAGAATAAAATATTTTTTACAAATAACTATATATATTTTATATTTAATTAAAATGTATGGGTTGAATTAAAATAAGAAATATCACATTTTTAGTTTTCTTAACTTATTATAATGCTTGTTTAATCTTATTTAAAATAATTTCAAGTCATTTTGAGGCCCTTTTGAAAGAGTCGAGAACCAATGATCTGAACAAAGCTAAAAATCCTGATAAAAGCTGTATTTTTTGTCTTGTTAAAGCATGCAGGTGACTGTACCTTTAGATACTGTGGTGAAGGTGGTGCATAAATGCAGCTATTCATGATGTACGTCCGACAGCTGAGGTCCTGGCCGCTGGTGGAGACGTTCACCTCCACTGGGCTGTAGGTGCCCATTTTCACATTCTCCTGCCTGCAGAGGAACATCCATCACTCACTTGCTACTGCTGATTTCTTCATGAAGATCTGTGATTTGTATTTCTATGTGTGTGGGGTATGAAAGTGTCTACCTGTCCAGGGACTCAAGGTCTGAGATGTTCATCTTCCACACAACGCCCCAAACCTCGTCACCCAGGCTGTGCTCGATGGTGGCAACACCTCCGTGCCAGCGCTGACTCGCTAGTCCTTTATGATTCCCGAAGACCAGTTTATAATCCTGGAGAGGAAGATGAGTCAGTTATAGATCAGACAGACAGTTAGATGGATGGATGGATGGATGGATGGAAGGGTAAAAAGTTGAATGGATGGATAAATGCATGAATGGATGGATAAACAGTCAGATAGATTGTTGGATGAATGGATGAATGGATGGATGGATGGATGGATGGATGGATGGATGGATGGATGAATGAATGAATAAATGGATAAACAGTCAGATGAAAGGACAGATGGATGGATAAACAGTTGGATGGATGAATGGATAAACAGTTTAATGGATTAACGGATTGGTAAACAGATGAATGGATAGATAAATGTATGGATGGATAAACAGTCAGATTGTTGGATGAATGAAAAATGGATGGATGGATGATGGATGGACAGATAAACAAATAGATGGGTGGAAGAATAAACGGATGGATAAACAGTCGGATGAAAGGACAGATGGATGGATAAACAGTTGGATGGATGAACGGATTGGTAAACAGTTAAATGGATAGATAAATGTGTGGATGGATGGATTGGTAAACAGTTAAATGGATGGATAAACAGTCAGATTGTTGGATGAATGAAAAATGGATGGATGGATGGATAAATGGATAAACAGTTGGATGAAAGGATGGATGGATAAAGTCGGATGGAAGGACGAATGGATAAACAAATGGATGGATAGTCAGATTGTTGGATGAATGAAAAACGGATGGACGGATGGATGGATGGATAAATGAATAAACAGTCGGATGAAAGGACAGATGGATGGATAAACAGTTGGATGGATCAACGGATGGATAAATTGATGGTTGGATGAATAAACAGATGGATGGATGAATGGATAAACAGTCAGATGGATGGATGGATGAATAAATAGATAAAAAAGACAGATGGATAAACAGTTGGATGGATGGATGGATGAAGGAATGGATAAACAGTTGGATGGATGGATAAATGCATGGATGGATGGATGGATGGATAAACAGTGAGATAGATTGTTGGATGAATGGAAAAATGGATGGATGGATTGATGGATGAATGAATAAACGGATAAACAGTTGGTTGGAAGGACAGATGGATGGATAAACAGTCGGATGGATGGATGGATAGTCAGATAGATTGTTGGATGAATGAAAAATGGATAGATGGATGGATGGATGGATGGATGGATAAACAGTCAGATAGATTGTTGGATGAATGGAAAAATGGATGGATTGATGGATGAATGAATAAATGGATAAACAGTTGGTTGAAAGGACAGATGGATGGATAAACAGTCGGATGGATGGATGGATGGATGGATAGTCAGATAGATTGTTGGATGAATGAAAAACGGATGGACGGATGGATGGATGGATGGATAAATGAATAAACAGTCGGATGAAAGGACAGATGAATGGATAACCAGTTGATGGATAAATTGATGGTTGGATGAATGGATAAACAGTCAGATGAAAAGACGAATGGATAAACAGTCGGATGGATAAACAGTTGGATGAATGGAAAAATGGATGGATTGATGGATGAATGAATAAATGGATAAACAGTTGGTTGAAAGGACAGATGGATGGATAAACAGTCAGATGGATGGATGGATGGATAAACAGTCAGATGGATGGATGGATGGATAAACAGTCAGATAGGTGGACGAATGGATGGATAATCAGTCGGATAGATTGATGGATTAATGGAAAAACAGATGGATGGATAAATACATAAATACATGGATAAATACAGATAGATAGACAGACAGACAGACAGATAGTTGGATAGATAGAACGACAGATAGATAGATACCTTTAGTTTGGCCACACAGTGGATGGTTGCTGAGGGGTTCTTCAGCTGCAGTCGCTCCTTCAGTAGGTTACTCCCGTAAGCGAAGTACAGGAATGTGGATCTGTTCTGGTGGTCGGTGCTGTTGTCCATCATTGAGTCTTCAGGGGGCAGAGGAACTAGGAGGATGAGGACGAGGAGGAGGATGAGGATGAGGAAGAGGAGGGACAGGGTGAGGAAATGGAAGCGGGACAGATTTGCGTGTAGTCAGGTCAGCAGGGCTCAGAGGCAGAGCGAATGAGATGGAAAACACCTCTGTTAGTGGAGCTTTCAGCAGCGCTCCATTCTTATGCAAATCCATTGTGTGCCAAAAAGCTGTTCAGCCCACCTGCATTCATCTGACCCTTAACGGTTATCAGCAAAAACTCACACAACAGGCCCTCTAGCGGAAGCAGCAGGAATAACCTTTATGTAGTGAAACATCACCCCTAAAATACTGCAGTTTACAAACCTGAGGCAATATATTCTATTAAGACATTTGGAATAGCAACATGAAATGCATCTGAATAACATGGTCACTATGTTAAGACTTGTGGGGATAAGATTTGCTTTTCAGATTCAAATTAGAACAATCTATGATTGTATGTCAATATTTTGTCTAAGCAGCTTATGCAACCAGCCACTGACTGTAATGATGTTAAATGCTAAATGCATTGCATGAACTAGTCTATATATTGCACTGGCTTCCCTGTAAATGCCATTGACTTTTTGATTTAAGACAAATTATCTTTACATCCTCTATGTTCAGATTTCAGCTGCATTTTAGTTAATTGAGCTCATATATATATATATATATATATATATATATGTGAACTGATTTCAATGTATTGCTTTATTTTTAATTGTAATTTTAACCCCTAATCTGCATGGTGTTCCTGGTCAAAAATGACTGACCTTTTTGGTAAACAGACTGAACTTGCTTGTAAATCTCTCAATATGCTATATTAACACAGAATCCTTTTTCATCAACTTGTTTTTAATAAGCACTGGCTTTGTATTTCTTTTTGACTTTGACTGCTCCTAGGCCTCTTTGATCTGAGGTTATGCAAAAAGTAAATATTGACAATGTTATCCACAAATAATGCTTTTGTAAATGATCAGTCAGCTCCAAAAAGAAATACAAAACCTGTGCTAAATGAACGAAAACTAGTTAAAAACACTGAATCCAAGATAATGTAATGTAATCAGTTATGTAATCAGATTACTTTTTCAAATCGGGAGTAAAGTGCAGAGGTGTTGTGTGCACTGCAAAACCGATGCTTACTGTAGCTCTAGACTAAATGTCAACATGCATTTGTATACTTGCACAAAAACACCTTTAGTATTTCTCATAATGAATATGAAATGCAAACTCAGAATATGACTTAAACCTGCAATACTTATCAATAACACAAATGTGACCCTGGAGCACAAAACCAGTCATAAGTGGCTGGGGTATATTTGTAGCAATAGCCAAAAATACATTGTATGGGTCAAAATGATTGATTTTTCTTTTATGCCAAAAATCATTAGGATATTAAGTAAAGATCATGTTCCATTAGTAAATTTCCTACTGTAAATATATCAAAACTTAATTTTTGATAAGTAATATGCATTGCTAAGAACTTAATTTGGACAACTTTAAAGGCAATTTTCTCGGTATTTTTATTTTTTTGCACCCTCAAAGTATCTCGGCCAAATATTGTCTTATTATAAAAACCATACATCAATGTAAAGCTTATTTATTCAACTTTAAGATGATATATAAATCCCAAGTTTGAAAAATTGACATTCGTGACTGGTTTTGTGGTCCAGGGTCACAAATATGAAAGATGACGCAAAAGTAATATAACACTACTTTTTTAACTCTTCCCAAGATATGAGAGATTTTACAAGTTTGGCCAGTCATTTTTGACAAGTATGACAAGTATCCCCAAAAACACAAATGCTATCAATAATTTGTTTAGTGTGAGTGAAAGACATCAAGTTTTAGTCCAGTGCAAAAACATCTGACCATAATTACTGGTAAACAAACATGAGGGTTACATAATGAAAACTGACATAGAGCAGTGATAGAGTAGATGCAAATGCCTCAAAGTCACTGTTTTTTCACATGTTTTCTAGTTGGATGAGATGTGAAGCGTTTCATCTCTCACCTGCTGAACTCAGGAGGTTGAATCCAGCGGCGAGCAGCGTGAGGCTGATGACGAGGCTCCGGCAGGAGGACATGTTGTTCATTTCAGGGTTCAGCTGGTTCTGTGTGCGTGGAGAGACGGCTGGAGCTGGACATTTGCACTGGGGGAGGATCCCATCCCGCCCCGTTGATCTCATCAGACCCCCAATGGGTAAAATGCATTTGTTGAAGTGCGAATGTGTCGATGTTAATGTGATTCATTCACACATTTTCATATAGATCAAAGACAGACACTGAATCTCAATGAACCAGATGTGAAATTCAGAAAAACAACAGGTTTTGTAAAAGTTAAATAATTATCAGATAAATATAAATGTGAATGTAGACACTAAGTTTGCTAAACATATGTTTTGTAGTAATTTTAAAGAAACATGCATTTAAAATAAATTATGTAAATCTTTGGTTTTCTTTACAAGAAAATACTTTGTTTTTCTACGTAAAAAAAGGCCATGCTTCTGTTACTTCACTGCAAAGATGTTTTTCTTACTTAGATTTTTTGTCTTGTTTTCAGCAAAAATATAAAAAAAAATCTAAAGTCTAAATCTAAAGTCTAAAGTCTTGTTTTCAGAAAAAAACAGATGTGAAATTCAGAAAAACACCAGGTTTTGTAAAAGCTGAATAATTGTCAGATAAATATAAATGTGAATGTAGACACCAAGTTTACTGAACATATATTAGTCATTTAAAAGAAACATGCATTTAAAATAAATTAAATAAATTATGTAAATCTTTGGTTATCTTTACAAGTAAATACTTGTAACACTAAGTTTACTAGACATATATTTTGTAGTAATTTAAATGAAACATGCATTTAAAATAAATGATGTAAATCTTTGGTTATCTTTACAAGAAAATACTTTGTTTTTCTACGTAAAAATGCCATGCTTCTGTTAATTCACTGGATGCTCACAAAGATGCTTTTCTTACTTAGATTTTTTGTCTTGTTTTCAGCAAAAATATAAAAAAAAATCTAAAGTCTAAAAAGATTTTCTAGACAATTTTAAAATTATTGTCTTGTTTTCAGAAAAAAACGTATGTGAAATTCAGAAAAACATCAGGTTTTGTAAAAGTTGAATAATTGTCAGATAAATATAAATGTGAATGTAGACACCAAGTTTACTGAACATATATTAGTCATTTAAAAGAAACATGCATTTAAAATAAATTAAATAAATTATGTAAATCTTTGGTTATCTTTACAAGTAAATACTTTGTTTTTCTACGTAAAAAGCCATGCTTCTGTTAATTCACTGCAAAAAAAAAAAAATGCTTTTCTTGCTTAGATTTTTTGTCTTGTTTTCAGTCAAAATATCTAAAAATTCTTAAATCTAAAAAGATTTTCTGGACAAGTAAAAATTATTGTCTTGTTTTCAGAAAAAAAACAGATGTGAAATTCAGAAAAACAACAGGTTTTGTAAAAGTTAAATAATTGTCAAATAAATATAAATGTGAATGTAGACACTAAGTTTACTAAACATTTATTTTGTAGTAATATAACAGAAACATGCATTTAAAATAAATAAAATAAATTATGTAAATCTTTGGTTATCTTTACAAGAAAATACAATTTTCTACGTAAAAATGCCATGCTTCTGTTACTTCAGTGCAAAAAAATGCTTTTCTTACTTGTCTTGTTTTCAGCCAAAATATCTAAAAATTCTTAAATCAAGAAGGGATTTCCAGACAAGTAAAAATTATTGTCTTGCTTTCAGAAAAAAAGATGTTAAAATTAAGTGTGTTTTTGCTTGAAACAAGCAAAATAATCTGCCAATGGGGTAAGCAAAATAAACTAGTTTTCTGCTAGAAGTAAGATTATTTTGCTTACCCCACTGGCAGATTATTTTGCTTCTTTTAACCAAAAACATTTTTTTTTCTGAAAACAAAACAATAATTTGTACTCGTCTAGAAAATCTTTTTAGATTTAAGAATTTGTAGATATTTTGGCTGAAAACAAGACAAAAATTCTAAGTAAGAAAAGCATTTTTTTGCACTGAAGTAACAGAAGCATGGCATTTTTACGTAGAAAACTGTATTTTTTTTTACTCGTCTGGAAAACCCTTCTTGATTTAAGAATTTTTAGATAATTTGGCTGGAAACAAGACAAAAAATCGAAATAGAAAAAAAGAAAAGCATTTTTTACAGTGTTGACATTTCTTTGTAATCAATTGTGACATTTACTACTAATTTCTAAATGAAAATAGTTTCTACACCAATTTTTTAATGACATTAAACTGAAAACAAAGTTGTTTATTGAAGTCTTTTGTTTGGACCATTTAATATTTGCCTGAATGTTTATATTTTTGTCAAATGATTGCATATCTCTCACTAATTACCTTTAAGTTTGTAAGATGAGATAAACCCAGCTTTATTAAATACCTCTGGGAAATCGAGAAAATGTTAACTTTGCTTAATAGAGCATGCAGTTTTTTGTTTAAAAAATAAGAAAAATCATAAATGCATTGAAAATGCACATGTACTTTGAGTTACAATGTCAATAGAGGGCAGTGTTAGACAAACCGAATACATTTAAAGAACAATTACCAGAAGAAAAACGACTTGATCAGTTTTGCATGGTTAATGAATTGATATGCATAAAGTTTATTTATTTTTGATAATAAGTATATTTCATTTACCAGTGGCAAAAACAGCTGAAAGTACTAGGTTTATGCACTGAGCTCTTTAGATGAAAGACTAGTAACTAGATTTATTGTCATCTAATTTGTGAAATGCATGAAGAACTAATGTCTAAATGTCTAATGTCTCTCCTGTGAGCAATACACAAACTTAATGACCATCTTAGATAGTCCCTTTTGTCCCAAATACCCACTTCTGTTATATACACTGCCATTTCATGTATTTGATCAAAAATACAGGGGAAAAAATATTATTAAATATATCATTGCAGTTCAAAATAATATTTTTTATTTTAATATACTTTAAAATATAATTTATTTTTGTGATGCAAAGCTGAATTTTCATCAGCCATTACTGCAGTCTTTAGTGTCACATGATCCTTCAGAAATCCTTCTAATATACTGATTTATTACTTTTATTATCAATTTTGGAAACAATTGTGCTGCCTAATTATTTTTTTTATTTATTTATTTATTTTATTTTTTATTTTTTATTTTTTTGATCATGTGATACCTTTTTCAGGATTCTTTGATGAATAAAAATGTCAAACGGACAGTATTAATTAAAAAAAAAAAAAAATTCTAACAATATAAGTCTTTACTATCACTTGTTATAAATTTAACACGTCATTGCTGAATAAAAGTAATAATTTCTTTCAAAAAAAAAGAAAGGAAGAAAAAATTACTGACCCCAAACTTCAAAGGGTAGTGTATATTGTTAGAAAAGATTTCTATTTTAAATAAATGCTGTTCTTTTTAATGTTTTATTCATCAAAGAATCCTGAAAAAAGCATCACAGGTTCCGAAATATTAAGCATAACATTTCCAACATTGATAATAAAATAATAAATCAGTATATTGAGATCAGAATGATTTCTGAAGCATCATGTGACACTGAAGACTAAAGTGATGATTCTGAAAATTCAGCTTTGCATCACAGGAATAAATTACATTTTAAATTATAATGAAATAGAAAACCACTATTTTAAATTGTAATAATATTTCAGAATATTTCAGTTTTTTTCAGTATTTTTAGTCAAATAAATGCAGCTGTGATGAGCAGAAAAGTATCCTTTAAAAAGCATTAAAAACCTCCAGATCCAAAACTTCTGAGCAGCAGTCTATGTGATTCCCATCTGACAGATTTGCATCCACAGTGTTATAAAGAAATAGGTCACCCCAAAAAAACAAAATGTTAACTGATAGACTGGCTGTTCGGACTGTCATTCTGACGGCACCCATTCACTCCACGCTGAAAAAAACAATAAGTAAAATTTAAGTATGGAATTAAGTAAAATCTACTTAACTAAGTTAAGTAAAATTAGCAAAGAAAATAAATGCATTTAAGATGTTAGAGTTACAATTTCTACTTAATTATTTTAAGTTTACCCTGCAGTCCTCAAGTACTCAAACATTATAGCACTGAAAAAAAATGCCATTTAAAACATTTTTAAAGGGTTTACTTACAAACATGAACGTAAGCAAGTAGACGTCTCCTTATTGTTTTATATGTGGTTATATGTTGATACAATGTAGTTACAAACCAAATGAACACAGAGACCTCAATACTTGGCACACGATTATAACAAACGATTCCAAAGTAAAATATACTAATTAGTTCAAATTTTAAATTCTACAAGCTTAAATTGAGTACTATTATTGAATTTACTCTTTTTTTTATTATTCTTACCTGAACTAAATTATTTAATGTAAAAATTACATTTGTGACCTTGGACCACAAAACCAGTCATAAGTGTCATTTTTTCAAAATTAAGATTTGTATATCATCTGAAAGCTGAATAAATAAGCCTTCCATTGATGTGTGGTTTGTTAGGGAGCATCTGAGGGAGCAAAAAAATAAAAATATTGAGAAAATCGCCTTTAAAATTGTCCAAATGAAGTTCTTAGCAATGCATATTACTTATAAAAAATTATATTTTGATACATTTATGGTACAAAATTTACAATATATCTTCATGGAACATGATTTTTACTAAACATCCTAAAGATTTTTGGCATTTTTTTTTTTTTTTTTTTACAATTTTGACCCATACAATGTATTTTTGGCTATTGCTACAAATATACCCCAGCGACTTAAAGGGGGGGTACAATGGTGTTTCGTATATTCAGAGTTGTTAACAGTGTTAAAGAGTTGGATTCTCATGCTAAACATAGCCAAAGTTTAAAAAAATAATTTGGACAAATAACAGAGAATTTCTTTGCCGAAAATCTTACTTCCGGGTTGGTACAAGTTTCGGCTGATTTTTTTACGATCGTGGCAGTAATGACGTAATGACGAATGACGAACTCCTTATATGAGCATTTCTCCCGGAAAAGCGCGTCCGCGGCGCCCGCGATCACGTCGGTTAGACCGTGAGAAAGAGCGCGCCATCAACGTGCTTCATTCGGCTGCGCTCTGCAAGGGATTCATTCGGGAAGAATGTCTCTAAAGAAGTGTGGTTATGGTTGTAAGGCAAAGATAACTTTGCTCAGCTTCCTGAAGAACCCAGCGTTAGGTGAACAGTGGATACAGTTCCTTTTTCCGGGGCAGCAATGGAGTTTAGCAAGTATGTGTTTCATATAACGTTACGAGGACCGGTTCGACGCTGGATTTTCACATTGTTTGATACTGAAAGACAGAGCGGTCCCAGCTATAAAAGATCCCGGTAATGATTCACAACTGCAGATGGTAAGTGAAACAGCATCAAATGTCTGTTTTATTGGCAATTCTAACCTGATGGTCGAATTTAGCTCCGCCCACGGCGTGCCTCCAGAAGTTCGGCTTTTTCCGGAGAAAATCGGAAAGCTGTATTTTTCTTTCATAAATATAATAAAACTAAAGACTTTTTGGAGATATTAAGGATACATTACTACTCTATAGGTACTCAGGATTAACATGAGATTAGGTGAAACTTTAAAACTGGTTTTGTGGTCCAGGGTCACATTTGTTTTTCTGTGTTATTTACTTCACCACAAAATCATTTTTATCAGTGCAGAGCAAGTGATGGAAATGACACATTTCTTTAAATCTGATGAACAAACAGACTCATGTCCATCTCGGGACAGCCTAAGGTTGAGCACATTTTCATTGTAGGACAAACTGTTCCTTTAACCGATCATTAATTACTTCGCTGATGTGAAGAGACACTGAATACTGTTTTCTGTTTAACAAAGGTCACAAGGTCAAGCTTCCTCGCTGTGGTTTGGTGGCAGTACGTCAGAGCCTGTCGGGACATTTAGCGTGATTCACCAAGTCTTAGTCGGGTAAGTTCATGCACTCGTTATGTCCGGAGATGTTTGTGCGCCTCCTGTTGAGTGGCTCCACGCTGGATCCTCCATCTGTTTGTGAGAAGTTCTTTCTCGGTGTGTTCCAGAATAATTCTAAGCATTGATCTGAACGTCATCACTGCGGGACTCACAATGAAGCTGCTGAGACATCAAATAAATGGGCACATCGGAGGGTCAGTCTTAGAGCAAATGCATGCGTTTGGGTGTCCGACCAGTGGGATGCATGTGGAAAAACAAGTCTGCATGCAGTTATACAGCTGTGTCGCCCGCTGTGACCCTCCACATCGCTCACACTGTGCGATCCCTGTGTATGAGAGCATCCGCAGATGGAAACACACCTGCAACTGAACACTTCCATTGCTTTTAGCGTCTATTCCTAATATGACAAGCCAGAAACTACTCACTTTGTCTCAGATATTTTTTATTTGTGACCCTGGAGCACAAAACCAGTCTAAAGTAGCACGGGTGTATTTGTAGAAATAGCCTAAAATACATTGTATGGGTTAAAATGATCATTAGGATATTGCTTGAAAATATTTAGTCCTACCGCAAATATATCAAAATGTAATTTTTGATTAGTAATATGCATTGCTAAGAAGTTAATTTTGGACAACTTTAAAGGTGGTTTTCTCAGTATTTAGATTTTTTTTTGCACCCTCAGATTGCAAATTCTCAATAGTTGTATCTCAAACCCAAATATTGTCTTGTCTATCTTAACAAACATATACATCAACGGCTGTTTTTTCAGCTTTCAGATGATGTATAAATCTCAATTTCAAAAAATTGACCCTTATGACTGGTTTTGTGGTCCAGGGTCACATTTGTGTAATTTGTGTGTTTTTATATGCTAAAATATACTAAAATATTTAGTTGTTTTTATATACTATTATAGTTTTTATTTTGTATTATAGTAATATTTTGAATTAATTATTTTAGGTTTATATTTTGATTTATTTTAGTCAGTTTTTTTATTGTCTATATATTTTTATTGCTTTTTCAATTCTAGTTTCAGTTATTTTAGTACATGAAAATTAGAAATGTTTATAATAATAATAATTCTTATTATTATTTTGTTTTTAGATGAAATTATTGTTTATTATTAAGTAATATATTTAAATAAAACACAATTACTATAATAATAATAATAACAATAACAATAATGTTTTTAATTTTTTTTTAAATGAAACTTTATTTAATCTCAAGTGAGATTTTTTTGTGGAATAAATAGTCAATTATGGTAGATAAAAAATCTTAAATCAATATTTAATTTAATTTAATTTAATTTAAAGGAGATTTTCTCAATATTTTGATTTTTTTTTTTGCATCCTCAGATTCCAGATTTTATCTCTGCCAAATATTGTCCTATCCTAACAAACCATACATCAACAGAAAGCGTTGTTTATTCAGTTTTCAGATGATATATAAATCTCATTTTCAACAAAATTGACCATTATGACTGGTTTTGTGGTCCAGGGTCACATTTGTGTAATTTGTGTTTTTATATGCTAAAATATACTAAAATATTTAGTTGTTATTATATACTATTATAGTTTTCATTAATATTTTGAATTAGTTATTTTAGGTTTATATTTTGTTTTATTTTAGTTAAAATGTTAGTTATTTTGTTATTTTTATCAGTTTTTTTATTGTCTATATATTTTTTTATTACTTTTTCAATTTTAGTTTCAGTAATTTTAGCACATGAAGTTAAACTAAATGAAAATTAGAAATGTTAATAATAATGTTTATTATTATTTTGTTTTTAGATTAATGTATTGTTTATTATTAAGTGATACATTTAAATAAAACACAATTACTATTATACTATTACTATAATAATAATAAATAACAATAATGATTTTACATTTTTTAAATGAACCTTTATTTAATCTCAAGTGAGATTTTTTTTTTTTTTAGGATTTGTGGAATAAATAAAGTCAATTATGGTAGATAAAAAAATCTTAAATCAATATTTAATTTATTTTAATGTAAAGGTGATTTTCTCAATATTTAGATTTTTTTGCACCCTCAGATTACAGATTTTCAATAGTTGTATCTCAAACCCAAATGTTGTCCTATCCTAACAAACCATACAACAACAGAAAGCTTATTTATTCAGCTTTCAGATTATGTGTAAATCTCAATTTAAAAAAAAAAAAATACCCTTATCACTGGTTAAGGGGTCACATTTGTGTGTTTTTATATACTAAATCATTTAGTTGTTTTTATATACAATTATAGTTTTCATTAATATTTTTAAATTCGTTATTTTAGGTTTATATTTTGTTTTATTTTAGTTCAAATTTGAGTTATTTTTGTCAGGTTTTTTTTGATTGTCTATATATATTTGTATTACTTTTGCAATTTTAGTTTCAGTTATTTTAGTACATGAAGTTAAACTAAATGAAAATTGAAAATGTTAATAATAACTATATAATTATAATTTTGTTTTTAGATTAATGTATTGTTTATTATTATGTAATACATTTAAATAAAACACAATTACTATTATACTATAATAATAATAATAATAATAATGATAATAATAATAACAACAATAATGTTTTTAAATTGTTTTTTAAATTAACCTTTATTTAATCTCAAGTGAGATTTATTTATTTATTTTGTATTATTTAGGAATTAAAATAATTTAAGAACCCCGATTTGTGGAATAAAGGCAATTATGGTAGATAAAATAACTTAAATCAATATTTTAATAATTTAACAACACATTTGCATGTTAACGGTTCTTTGATTGACGTGCAGTTAAACAAATAAAATATTGAAACTTTTTCAGTATTTTTCAAGTGTATTTTTTTTTTTATTATTTGTTCATTTTAATTTTGATTTTTATGATTTAATTAATAATCAGCTCTGCTATACGTCATCAGTAACCTAAAACTTTTGCTTCTGCATGATGCTGCATCCACAAAGTCATGCATCTTTAAGATGGATTAAAAAAAAAGTGATGCATATTCATATCAGTGCCATAATATGCACTGCAGAAACAGTTTTCCCAGATCTAATAAAGTCATCAAAGTCAAACACCTGTGAAAACAAAACATACTTTCCACTGTCAGATGTTCAGCACAATATATACAACATCCAAATCTCCCTAGTAGCTTAAAAAAAGATGTTTCCCAAGAGCAACTGCATCTGTATACACATGGTTAAAAGGTAAATCAGGTTTGAGTCAGGTGTGTGACCTTCATGACCTTTGTCACCCTGTTGAGGTCGTGACACATGGCTGTTTATTTACCCACTGGTTTCTGAGGCTTGTGTGAGTGACGAGCAGAGCATGCTGGGAAATATGTAAATGAATGAAGGTTAGTGAGGACAAATTCTAATCTGAACATCTGGCAAATGCTGGATGGTAAACGTCACTGAAGTTCTTAACATAGCAGTTACATCATTAGATGCATTCCATTATTTTGCACTTAAGAAAATATATATATATTTTTTTTACAAAAATTGACAACAATGTCTTAACACAATGACCAAAGACTTAAATACACATATATACAAAGAAAGAAGATAGAAAATGAAACATCAATAAACAGGGGGTATAGGGAGAGAGAGAGAGAGAGAGAGAGAGAGAGAAAAAACAAACAAACAAACAACAACATTAAAAAATATTAATAATAAAAAATAACAATCAAGTTACAGAGGTGTAGATGTGGTAGTTTAAACAGGTACAGAAATAAGTTGTATCCATAGTGTTATGAGTTGTGGTAGTTATTCTTGTTATTAATAAATCATTGTTATTTAGTGAAAGAAAAAATATTATAGATATAACTGCATTATAGACAGCAACACAATTTACAGTCATAATAATATTATATTGCAGATTATAAGTCAACATTTAAGTTCTAGTGGAATTATATAAGTATATAAAAAATATTATTTATAATAATAATAGTAGCTGATGTAAGGGTGGAAGTAGTGGAAGCACCAGCGATAATAATAATAATGATAATAATAATAATAATAATACTAGGCAATGTTCGAGTGTATACATCCCGCAGCCACTCCATCCCTGCCGGAGAACGCAATCAACGATCGGCACAGACCCAGACCCCAACCCTGATACACCTTTCCCCCTCTCCAAACATACATTAACACCTGACTCATGTGCCAGAGAATACATATGTAAGCACTCTCCTCTTTTTCAGACCATCACAACAGGCACCTCCAGACCAGGCTCCCCTAGCTTGGGTGTGACCTGATGACGATTGACTGTTTATTATTATTAATATTTGTTTGTTTATATTCCAGGTGTGCATATGTTGTATAGGTTAAGCCCTTTTTTATGTTATAACCTTTGGCTATATTTGTGGTGTCTACTGGTCAGCTTCCCAGCCAGAGACACCGCACCCAGCCTAGATTATATATGTAATATGTCAAATTAAGAGATAAGGTAGCGCCGGGAGAAGCAGCAAATGGAGGGGGCAGGTTACCAAAGCCAAAATCTGAAAGCCCACGCCGACAAGACATGCCAGCCACACCCCCGAATTATCTAACTTATTACAAAATACATACCAATATCACTCCTGCTACCACTAATTCCACCACATCAGTAATTACAAATGATGATAATAATATTTGCATCAACAATAGTAATAATGTGCAGAATTTATAAGTACCTAACACAGAAAAAGGAAATACAATATTTCAAATGTAAGATTAGGATGAGTTTGTTTCCTCATCAGATTTGTAGAAATGTGTCTTTCCATCACTGTCTCACCAATGGATCCTCTGCAGTCAATGGGTGCCGTCAGAAACGGCTGATAAAAACATCACAATAATCCACAAGTAATCCACAGCACTCCAGTCCATCAGTTAACATCTTGAGAAGACAAAAGCTGAAACAAATCCATCATTAAGATGTTTTTAACTAAAATACTGAAGTCCATAATCCATAATGCTTCCTCCAGTGAAATTGTGGTGTGGTCTGAATCAGGAGAGAAATCTGCACAGATCAAGCACCGTTTACAAGACAAAACAGCTCTAAACAAATATGTGGCTGGATTTTGATATGAGAGACAACTGTGTGGTGTTTTGTGTTTTTTTTTTTTTTTTTTTTTTTTTTGTAGATTGTGTGGTGTTTTCTCTTTTTTCTGTTTTGTGTTCATGGCATTTCTGTGGTGTTTTTGTAGTTTGTGTGGTTTTCTCGTTCCTTTTTTGTTTTATGATGTTTCTGTGGTGTTTTATGTTGTTTGTGTGTTTTGTTTTGTTTTTTGTAAGTTTGTGTGGTGTTTTCTCTTGTTTCTGTTTTGTTTAATGATGTTTCTGTGGTGATTTTGAAGTTTGGTGTTTTATGTTGTTTCTTTGGTGTTTTATATTGTTTCTGTTGAGTTTTATGTTGTTTGTATAGTGTTTTATGTTATTACTATTGTGTTTTATGTTATTTATTTTGTTTGTGTGGTGTTTTCTCTTGTTTCTGATTTGTTTTAAGATGTTTCTGTGGTGTTATCTGCTGTTTGCCTGGTGTTTTATGTTGTTTGTGTGTTTTTGTAGTAGTTTCTGTGGTGTTTTATTATGTTTTGTGGTGTTTTGTTGTTTCTGTGGTGTTTTATGTTTGTGTGTTTTGTTTTTTGTAAGTTTGTGTGGTGTTTTCTCTTGTTTCTGTTTTGTTTTATGATATTTTCTGTTGTTTGTGTGGTGGTGTTTTTTGTTTATGTTGTGTTGTATGATGTTTCTGCTGTGTTTTGTTGTTTGTGTGGTGTTTTCTCTTATTTCTGTTTTGTTTAATAATGTTTCTGTGGTGTTCTCTCTTTCTGTGGTGTTTTTTATGTTTATTTGGTGCTTTATGTTGTTTCTATTGTGTTTCTGTTGAGTTCTATGTTGTTTGTGTTTTGTTGTTGATGTTTCCATTGTGCTGTGTTATTTCTGTGGCGTTTTCTGTTGTTTGTTTGGTGTTTTTTGATATTTGTTTCATGTTGTTTCTATTGTGTTTTAAATTGTTGTTTTTTATGATGTGTTTTATGATGTTGTTTGTGTAGTGCAGGGGTTCTCAAACGTTTTTACTTTTTTACTTTCTCCGGTCAATTTTACGATGCCCCTATACCTGACATTTCCTCTTATACTGTATTTCCACAGTAAAGAGAAAAGTGTTTATTTTTAAACCTTTTTTTATTAACCAAAACATTAGTTTTGCCTTATTCTTCTACTGCATGTTATTAAAAAATAAACTCAAAATTCAAACAAGCTGCAAATTTCACTCACAAAACCTGTCCCTTTGAACCAGACTAATTATCTGTTTGTATCCATTAAAAAATAAATATACTAATATATACTAAAAATATAGCAAATACATTCTAAATCTGTTGAAACACATCAATCTGTTTGTTATTATTCCACTATTCGTCTTTACGGATAATATAGGATAATATTAAAATTATTTTTATCTCGCTGCCCCCCGGTTGATGTTATTTCTATGGTGTTTTTTGACCATTTCTGTTGTTTATGTGGTGTTTTGTGATGTTTCTTTATATTTCTTTCTTTGCATTTAATTTTATACGTCATTATTATTTATTTAAACCTATTTTTTATTATTTACTTATACTAATAAAAACAAAAATCAATGATGAAATATATATAAATAAAAACATCTTGATGGATTTGTTTCAGCTTTTGTCTTTTCAAGATGTTAACTGATGGACTGGAGTGGTGTGGATTACTTGTGGATTATTGTGATTTTTTTATCAGCTGTTTGGAGTCTCATTCTGACGGCACCCATTCACTGCAGAGGATCCACTGGTGAGACAGTGATGGAAAGGCAAATCTGATTAAGAAACAAACTCATCTCGGATGGCCTGAGGGTGAGCACATTTTCACTTTTTTGGCTGAACTATTCCTTTAAATTAAAGGAACTGTAAATAAGAAGAAATGTGTCATTTGTGCTATAGTAAACTTGTTTTATTACTGCATAATGAACTCAATCTTTATAGTATGTTCTTGACTCTTTCACAAACTCAACAATAAAAGATGTGATAATGAATGTTTGAGGAGATAAAACACTGTGACCAGCGACTCAATCAAACATTCACCTGAATTACGTAAATTCAGCCGGTTAAACTCTGCGTCCCTCCCTCCGGCTTCATTAGAAAACTCCCACTTCACACTGCAAGTTCAGCTCCACATTTACACACTGGACTTTGAAATATTCTCCTGGGATTTGTGTGTTTCAGACGGCAGACTGATCTGCTCCTGTGTTTGTCTCTTCAGATTGAGTTGAAGGACATTATCATCATCATCATCATGAGTAAAGAAGCCCGTCCGTCCTGGGACAGTCCCATGCAGTTTGTCCTGGCGTGTGTGTCTTACGCTGTGGGACTCGGGAACGTCTGGCGTTTTCCGTATCTCTGCCAAATGCATGGAGGAGGTGAGAGGATCTGTCTTTTACTTTACATCTCCTCATGCTTGCGTGAATGTTTGTTTTGCTGGACTAGTCTTTGATAGAGAGCTTGAAAACAGCAGCAGCAGAACAAAACATGTGCAATGTGATATTTGCAAAAACATTATAGATTTTTCTGTTTTTAAACACTAGAAATATCAATACAACTCCACTTTATTTAAATAATAATAATAAAAAACAGGTTGATTTTGCATTAAATAACATTTGCAAAACATTTTAAGCAGATAATAGATTTTTTTTATTTTTAATCTTAGAAATATAAAAACAACTCAGCTTTATTAAAAAAAACAGGTTGGTTTTGCATTAAATAAAATTTGCAAAAATTTCAAGCAGATTAATAGATTTTTTTTTTCTTTTTTAATCTGAGACATAAAAACAACTCCACTTTATCCAAATAAAAAAATAAAAATAAACTGGTTGATTTTGCATTAAATTTAATTTGCAAAAAGTCTAAGCAAATTAATATATTTTTCTCTTTTTTTTTTATCTTAGAAATATCAAAACAACTCCACTTTATTAAAATAAAAAACAGGTTAGTTAAGCATTAAATGTAATTTTCAAAAAGTCTAAGCAAATTAATAGATTTTTCTTTTTTTTTTTTAAATCTGAGAAATATAAAAACAACTCCACTTAATTCAAATCAAATAAAAAAACAGGTTGGTTTGGCATTAAATTAAATTTAAGCAGATATTTTTTTAATCTTAGAAATATCGAAACAACTCCATTTTATTCAAATAAAAATACTGGTAGGATTAAATTTGCAAAAATTTTAAGCAGATTAATATATGGTTTTTTTTTTTTTAATCTTAGAAATATCAAAACAACTCTATTCTAATAAAAATACTGGTTGGTTTTTGCATTAAATTAAATTAGAAAAAAAAGTCTAAGCAAATTAGTAGATTTTTCTCTTTTTTAATCTTAGAAATATCAAAACAACTCCACTTTATTAAAATAAAAAAGAACAGGTTGGTTTTTGCATTAAATTAAATGTGCAAAAAATAAATTGTAAGCAAATTAATAGATTTTTTTCTTTTTTTAATCTTAAATGTATGAAAACAATTCAGATTATTCAAATAAAAAATAAAGAAATAAAAAAACGGTTGATTTTTCATTTAATTAAATTAGCAAGAAAAATTCTAAGCAAATGAATAATTTTAATAAAGTTTTTAATCGAAACCTATTTTATTTAAACCTATTTATTTATTTATTTTATTTAGAACAGTGTTGTTGTGTAGTTTTTTTATTTATTTATTTGTATTTTTTTGATAGCAATTACTGCTTTACTGTTTTATTAATTTTAATGTGTCTTTTTTTTGTGTGTGTTTTGGTTTTAGAGTCAGATCCAGTAGAAATAGTTCATAATCAGTTATAGTTCACTGGTGTGGACACACATAAATTTATATTTATTGTATGGTTATAGTTAGCATTATCGCTCTTAGTGTGAACAGGCCTTTAGTTAGTATAGTTTTTTGTTATTCCTTTCCAAGTGCAAACGACGAATGTAAAAGTGAACAAACACGGTTTGTACAGAAAGTCACAAAAGTGTCACACAGAGTTTTATCGTCCGTAAACTTCCCTGAGCGTCTGATCCAGATTCCTAGCACACATTATTTGCTAAACGTCTCTGGTTATGCATTCAGTGCATCTTTGAGGAGCATCACCTGAATAACAATCGCAAACCTTTTGTTTGTTGTTTAGCAAAGTGATCAAAGTACAGATGTAAAGGAGGGGACGTTATGCGCAGTCACTCACAGCCAACTATTCCTAAACTCCCTCTTTATCCACAATAATCCGGTTTGTTGTGAGGATTAGAGAGGGATCAGGCACTTTCATATTTACACTGTATGCAAATAACTCAACACTTATGAAATAACATTCCTTCTCGAATCTGATTGGCTCACCGTTTATATTTCTCACAGAGTGTCATGGCAGACGTCTGAACACACTGTCATTTTACAAACTAGATAAAAATAAACAAGACAGATGAACAAGTTTGCCAAAAGTTTCTAGACTGAAAGTTTAAAGCAGTTATAAAAGCTTAAAAGTTTGAGAATTTAGGTACATTAGATAATTAACATGTTGCTAGCATGATTCACATGTAGTTAGCATGTAGTTAGTATATTGCTATATTCGTATATTGCTAACATGATTAACATGTAGTTCACATGTTGTTACCATGTTTCTAACATGATTAGCATGTTTCTAATATAATTAGAACGAACTGAGCATGTTGTTAGCATGTTCCTAGCATGATTAGCAAGTTACTAGCATGTTGTTAACATGATTAGCCAGTTACTAGCATGTTTCTAGCATGATTAGCATGTTTTTAATATGATTAGAATGAAGTGAGCATGTTGTTAGCATGTTCCTAGCATGATTAGCAAGTTACTAGCATGTTTCTAGCATGATTAGCATGTTTCTAATATAATTAGAATGAAGTGAGCATGTTGTTAGCATGTTCTTAGCATGATTAGCAAGTTACTAGCATGTTGTTAACATGATTAGCCAGTTACTAGCATGTTTCTAGCATGATTAGCATGTTTCTAATATAATTAGAATGAAGTGAGCATGTTGTTAGCATGTTCCTAGCATGATTAGCAAGTTACTAGCATGTTGCTAACATGATTAGAAAGTTACTAGCATGATTAGCATGTTTCTAATATAATTAGAATGAAGTGAGCATGTTGTTAGCATGTTCCTTGCATGATTAGCAAGTTACTAGCATGTTGCTAGCATGATTAGCGAGTTACTAGCATTTTGCCTACATGATTAACAAGTTACTAGCATGTTTCTAGCATGATTAGCATGTTACTAGTGTGTTGTTAGCAGGATAACAAGTTACTAACATGTTGTCATGATTAGCATGTTACTAGCATGATTCTAACATGATAAAACATGTTACTGGCATGTTGTTAGCATGTTTCTAATGTGATTAGCATGTTACTAGCATGTTGTAGACATGTTTCTAACATGATTAGAATGTTATCACGATTAGCAGATTACTAGCATGTTGCTAGCATGATTAACAAGTTACTAGCATGTTATAAGCATGTTGTTAGCATGATTAATGTGTTAACAGCATGTTGCTAACATGATTAGCAAGTTACTGGCATGTTGTTGACATGATTAGTAAGTCACTAGCATGATTCTAACATGATTGGCATGTTACTGGCATGCTGCTAGCTAATCAATGCTAGAAACATGCTAACAATGTGCTAATCATGCTAGCAAATGCTAGTAACATGCTAATCATTCTAGAAACATGCTGACAACATGATAATCATGCTAGCAGCATGCTAGTAACATGCTACTCATGCTAGTAACTTTGCTAATCATTCTAGAAACATGCTAACAACATAATTATGCTAGCAGCATGCTAGTAACATGCTACTCATGCTAGTAACTTTCCTAATCATTCTAGAAACATGCTAACAACATGATAATCATGCTAGCAACATGCTAGTAACTTTGCTAATCATTCTAGAAACATGCTAACAACAGCAGCATGCTAGTAACATGCTACTCATGCTAGTAACTTTGCTAATCATTCTAGAAACATGCTAACAACATGATAATCATGCTAGCAGCATGCTAGTAACATGCTACCCATACTAGCAACTTTGCTAATCATTCTAGAAAAATGCTAACAACATGATAATCATGTTAGAATCATGCTAGTCATGCTAGTAACTTTGCTAATCATTCTAGAAACATGCTAACAACATGATAATCATGTTAAAATCATGCTAGTAACATGCTACTCATGCTAGTAACTTGCTAATCATTCAGTATATTTTTTATTTATTTATTGTGGGAAAGTAATTATAGAAATTAATACTTTTATTTAGCAAGGATGCTTTAAACTGAAGACATTTATCATCAACATTTATTGCCGTTTTTCTGAACTTTCTATTCATCAAAGAAACCTGAAAAAATCAGCTGTTTTCAACATAATAATAATAATAATAATAAATGTTTTTTGAGCAGCAAATCAGTATATTAGAATGATTTCTGAAGGATCATGTGACACTGAAGACTAATGAGTAATGATGCTGAAAATTCAGGAATCAAATCACAGGAATAAATTACATTTTAAAATATATATTCAAATAAAAAACACTTATTTTAAATAGTAAAAATATTTCAACATTTTACTGTTTTTGCTGCACTTTGGATCACTTAAATGCAGAAGAGACTTCTTTAAAAAACATGGCTGGCACTGTGTGTGTTTAGTTTTAGTTAACCCTGTGTGTGTTTTGTGTGTCCAGGTGGTTTTCTGATCCCATATCTGCTGATGTTGGTTCTGGAGGGGATTCCTCTCTTCTGTATGGAGCTGGCCATCGGTCAGAAGATGCGTTTGGGGAGCATCGGCGCATGGACCGCCATCAGCCCCTATCTGGGTGGACTGGGTCAGCCACCCTTCATTTACAGGACATTTCGCTCCATAAAATGACCTGATATCATCATTTATATAATCCTATAATCATTGCAGGCATTGCCAGTGTTGTGACCTCCATGTACCTGTGTCTGTACTATAACGTCATCAACGCCTGGAGCTTCTGGTATCTCTTCCATTCATTTCAGGTCAGTGTATTAAAAAACAATTCACTTTCAACATGTAGACATTTCTCTAATGCCATATTTCAGTGAATAATGTTTAAAAACTGGCCTTTTATGTGCTGATTTTAGAGGAAATTCTGCAGAATGGGTTTAATTGTGGTAAATGTGGATTACACTCTTATTGACAGCTGAAAGCATCATTAAATCAGTCAAAATATGTCATGCATGTACATTTATCTTATGCATGTTTGTGCATTTGTGAAGTATAATTCAATAATAGCAAATAGGATGTGCAAAAAATTAAGCAAACATATATTTTACACAATATTTTCTCAGAAAACTATTGAGAAAAACGTAAATTGTGACGTTTTATCTCACAAGATATAAACTCTGAATATCTTGAAATAACTTTCTATATATTCTAATTCTGTGGTGGAAACAAGCTTCCATAAAACAAAAAATTTGCATTTGTCATTGAAAATGTGAGATTTAATTGACTGAATCACTGCAAAAAATCCTTTTTGGTGACACTATAATAACTTTCATTAACAAATCATTAACAAACAATAAATAATGTTTAACTAATCATTATTCACATATATAGTAATATGAGATAATGTGCTTGTTAATGGTAACTATTGAACTTAAACATTACCCTAATGAATAACAGATCACTATTTAATCTAAATGGAAATTCATATGATCATGCATTTTTTAAGAAATCTTCAAAAGATTTAGACAGGTGGTTTACAATGATCAAAAGCTTTGTAAATAAATCATTAACAAACATTATGTAACGGATCATTAGTTAATGTTTACAAATGGCATTAAACTTTCAATGCATTTTAAAAATCTACAAATGATTTTAGCAGAACTACAAGTTTATTTGTTATTTTACTTTAAAATTATGACTTACTTAAGTCTTAAGTAATTAAGTAAGTCTTAGGTATGTCATAATTTTGACTTTGTATCTTGTAATTATGACTTAAGTCATACTTAGTAAATCACAATTTAGCGTTTTTTTCTCGTAATTATGACTTAAATGTTTCAGAATTTCAAAAGTCATTAGTTTGACTTTTTCATCTTGTAATTATGATTTAAGTCAGTTTTGACTTAGTCAATCATAATTTAGCATTTTTTTATCTTGTAATCATGACTTAAGTGTGTCATAATTTCGACTTTTTATCTCGTAATTTCAGCTTTTAAAGTCATACTTTTGACATTGTATCTCGTAATTCTGACTTTATCTCATACTTGGCAATAAAGCTCTTTCTGATTCTGATTTCGACTTTGTATCTCATAATTATGACTTAAGTCATACATAGTAAAACAGAATTTAGCATTTTTTATCTCGTTATTATGACTTAAGTGTGTCATCATTTCAAGTTTATAAGTCAGAATTTCGACTTTATCTCATAAATTTGACTTGTCATTATTTTGACTTTGTATCTCATAATTTCAACTTTTTATCTTGTAATTATGACTTATGCAATCATTTTGACTTTATAAGTCATAATTTCAACTTTTTATCTCGGAATTACGACTTTTAAAATCATAATTTTGACTTTGTATCTTATAATTTTTACTTTTTATCTCGTCATTTTGACTTAATTATGTAATAATTTCGGCTTTATTAGTCATAATTTAGACTTTTTATCTTGTAATTATGACTTTTAAAGTCCTAATTTCAACTTCATATCTTATTATTTTTACTTTTTATCTCGTAATTTTGACTTTTAAAGTCCTAATTTCGACTTTGTATCTTAAGTTTTTACTTTTTATATCGTAATTTCGATCGTAATTATGACTTGTCATAATTTCAAATTTATGTCTTAATTTTGACTTTGAATCTCATAATTGAGTTTTAAATTCATAATTTCAACTTATATGTTTTATCAACTTTTTACCTTGTAAGTATGACTTAAATATGTCATCATTTCGACTTTGTAAGTCATAATTTTAACTTTGTATCTCGTAATTACAACCTTTAAATCATAATTTTGACTTTGTATCTCATAATTTTGACTTTACAAGTCATAATTTCAATGTTTTATCTCATAATTATGACTGTGTCAAAATTGTAACTTTTGAATAAGGCTTGAATTTTCTTACCTGGTGGAAATGGGCCTTCTATAAAATGGGCTTCCATAGCTTCAGTCTTATAGTTTAGAAGGTTTTCGGGTATTTTTGCATTGCTAGTGGATCAGAAATATCGTGATTTCATGTTTTCTCGTGTGTCGCTGCAGTCGGTGCTGCCGTGGGCCGAGTGTCCCGTCAACGCTAACCGGACGGGGTATCTGGAGGAGTGTGAGGTGGCTTCACCCACTCAGTACTTCTTCTACCGCGAGACGCTGAACATCTCGTCGTCCATCGATGAGAACGGAGGCATTCACATGGGGCAGGCGCTCTGTCTGCTGTTGGCCTGGATCATCGTCTACCTCTTCATCGTCAGAGGCGTCAAATCAACCGGCATGGTGAGAATAACCACCTCATACACACTTGTAATTGACAGGGCAATATTTGGCTGAGATACAGCTATTGAAATTCTGGAATCTGAGGGTGCAAAAAACTAAAATATTGAGAAAATCGCCTTTAAAGTCGTCCAAATGAAGTTCTTAGCAATGCATATTACTAATCAAAAATTATTTCATATATATATATATATATATATATATATATTTACGATAGGAAATTTACAAAATATCTTCATGGAACATGATCTTTACTTAATATCCTAATGATTTATGGCCTAAAAGAAAAATCAATAATTTTGACCATACAATGTATTTTTGGCTATTGTTACAAACCTTTGCTACTTAAGACTGGTTTTGTGGTCCAGGGTCACATTTACAAATGAACATCCATATCAAAATATGGATTTACTTCTGCTTCCCATAAAATCAAACAGCAAGATGTATTTAGGGTTTTTTGGTTGTTGTTGTTGTTTTTTTGTTTTGTTTTTTAAAACTTTCAAAGGCCTGTTTTTGTAGTATAAGTAGTATATATATTACATATATATGTAGTATATATATTACAATTATAATAAATAAATATATAAATAAATGAATAAAATTTACAATAAAATTATTACGATAGAAATGCATATATATATATATATATATATATAATTATTATTATAGTTGAAATTTAAAATGTTTAATTTAAAATAAATTAATTTACAGAAATGTAAATAAAATGAATGACCATATACATTGAAATAATGTAAATGTGTAAAATATTATATATTATTATATATATTATAAATTATAAATATAATATTTCATCACTTTACATTTTTATGTATTCATAAATGTATACTTTGTGTTTATTAATGTGTGTTTTTAACTGATTTAAATATAAATACACTATATTGCAAGAAGTATTCTTGAAAAGGTTTGACTACTTTAGTCATTTCCATGAGTATTAATCTTAATGTTTAAACATATAATGATATTCTAGGGAATTGTGTCCTTCTAATTGTACAGCAAAAGTTTGGACAGGACCCTTTTTTATTCTCTGTGCATAAGGCAAGGTTCACAGAGAAATGTTTGATTCAGTCAGTGTGGAAGAATTTGACTGGTCTGCACAAAGCCAAGTCAAATGCAGACCTTGAGACAAAAAAACTCAGACCAAACACCAGTGACTTGTGCATATGGGTACAGTCATTTTAGACACTTACAAAACTGAAGCAACAGAGATGGAAATACAATTTTTAATCTTTGTTGCTACAGGTTTGGAAGTACCTTTTTCTGTTCTAAACAAGGGGGTGTATACACAATACATGTAGTGTATGCACAAGTCATTGGTGTTTGGTGATGAGTTTTTGGCTCAAGGTCTGCATTTAAAGTCACACCAGAAGTGTTCAGCTGGGATTAGGACTTGTCTTATACAGACCTGTCAAGTTCTTCCACACTGACTCAATCAAACATTTCTCTATGAACCTTGCCTCATACACAGAGGAATTGTCATGTTAGAATAAAAAAAGGGTCCTGTCCAAGATTTTTCTGTAAAATTAGAAGGACACAATTCCCTAGAATATCATTATATGCTTAAACATTAAGATTAGTACTCATGGAAATTACTAAAGTAGTCAAACCTGTTCAAGAATACTCTTTGCAATATAGTGTATTTATATTTAAATCAGTTTAAAAACACATGTTACTACACACAAAGTATACATTTATGAATATTGATGAAATATTATATTTATAATCTATAATATATATAATAATATATAATATTATATATATACTTTTGGCAATATAGTGTAGGGGAAAGTGGGGTAAGTTGTGCCAGTTTTTACTCAAAGTGACTTTAAAGTGAGGCCATGACAGTAATGCCTTCAACTTGAGGATGTACATATATTTCAGGATGTGGTACATCCCTGAGAACAATAACTTTGGATCTGAAATAAATTGTTTCAGAAATATAGCTTTTGGGAAAAAAGTGGTCTCGTGGCATAACTTGCCCCTGGTGTGGGGTAAGTTGTGCCTTTGGGGGAATACGTTGGGGTAAATTGTGCCAGTGATTTCTGAAGCAAAACGGAACATTTTAATGTTATGAACTGTAATGCTACATGAAAGCAAGACAAATTCAATACAAAATTACTCATTTAAGGTTTATTTAGATGTTGTCATCCTAATAAACAGTTGGAATATTTTGTAGTTATTGGGAAAACACAAAAAACTTAAGTACACAATATATGAAATTTGTGAATCATTTCATGCAAAAAGGCTTTGGCAATAGATGCCTGTTGACATACATAGAATGCTGTCTGTCAGTTATCTAACATATAAGAATAAAGTGACTAGGCTAATTTCTAAACATCCTATTGTGACTTAGGCCACTTAAAAACTTAATAAAACTTATCTCTAATAACAGTGCAAACTCAAAACTGAAATCAGTGTTAGCTAAATTAAACAAATGGCAGGTAGGCCTAAGTCAAACACTGATGAGGCATGCCCATATCCTCACTTCTCCAGATTATCCCCTGTGAGTATGTAGGCATGATGGGTTTTGGTCTAAAATTAAGAATGTCACATAGTTTAAGTGCTAAAATATAAGAGTACAATGTACAATTACAAATTAATAATATGTTGAAAATAATCATAAGTGGGGGTGAGTTGTGCCACTGGCACAACATAACCCAGGCCCTTTGGCACAAATCACCCCAGACCCACAAGTTTGAAAAACTAGCATGATCCAGCAGTTAAGAGCTAACATCATGCTAACTGTATAGACTCATTGTGTAGCCTGCTAAAGCACTAAAACATGTATGAAATGTTTTCAAACCTGTCTATAATTTTTCAGACACTACAATCAAAAAACCTTAATCATAGAAATTTTACTTTGAAAGGAAAAAAACTGTTTTTTGAGCTAAAATGTGTTACCTCTCATGCAATGTGTCTCTCTTATTTGGAGGATGAGTAAAATGGATGGCTTTTCAAAATGATGTGGTCATATGACCAATTACTTCTATGGTTTTCCAGAAACAAGGGGTGGAACTACTTCCCCCCTGGCACAAATCACCCCACTCTTTCCTATGTGTGAAGGCTATGCAATGTAATTTTAGTATGAACATTATTGATAAATCATGATTTGTTTGTAAAAACGTTTGCATGCATAAAAATAAAAAATAAATAAATTAGTGCATACACATGGTTAGTCAGTGAGACCCATTGAGTGTTAAAAATAATGTTGTTAAAGCTAAACTTTATCTTGGATTCCTGACTTTCATCCACAGGTTGTGTATTTCACAGCTACGTTTCCATACGTGGTTCTGATCATCTATCTGATTCGCGGCGTCACCCTTCATGGAGCCTGGAATGGAGTCAAGTACATGTTCACACCTAAAGTAAGAAACACTTGATCTGCGAGCGTTCGATTAGAGCTGAGTGTGTGTTAAACACGTCTGTAAGTGTGTGTGTGTGTGTTTTTGTTCAGCTAGAGCAGCTGGCGAATCCTCAAACGTGGATCAACGCGGCCACTCAGATCTTCTTCTCTCTGGGTTTGGGCTTCGGCTCCTTGATCGCTTTTGCCAGTTACAATCATCACAACAACAACTTCGAGAGGCAGGCGGTGGCCGTCTCGCTCATCAACAGCGGCACGTCTGTGTTCGCCAGCATCGTCACCTTCGCCATCTACGGCTTCAAGGCCACATTCAACTACGAGAACTGTTTGGAAAGGTACAGACGCCAGTGTTAGTCAATCTGTCATCTCCTCAAGAGATGCACAAACACAAACCACGATCGTTCACTCATTACTCCGTCAAACATTACACTGAATGTGCAGTCGGCTGCTTTTATTTTTAAACTGATTTCTGAGTCTCACATAATGGTTTTGGATTGTCATCAATGGAAACTATTCAGAAGATCAAGCATCAACTAGATAAAAAAGTTTGTCAAGACTTTAAGTTTAAACTTTAAGTTGGCTTGAGAAAGCCAGACCAGAAAGCTTTTTAGTTTAAAGTTTAAAAAGCTTATAAGGTTTATAAAGTTTCAAAAGTTTTTGAAGTTTAAAGTAGTTTCAAAAGCCTAGATAGACAGACAGACAGATGATTTCTAGCATGATTAGCATGTCACTAGCATGTTGATAGCATGGTTAGCAAGTTACTAGGATATTGTTAACATGATTAGCAAGTTACTAGCATGTTGCTAGCATGATTTTAGCATGAATAACATGTTACTAGCATGTTTCTAGCATGATTAGCAAGTTACTATCATGTTGCTAGCATGATTCTAGCGTGATTAGGATGTTGCTAGCATGTTTCTAGCTTGATTTTTACATGATTAGTTTGTTACTAGCATGATTAGCAAGTTGCTAGCATGTTTCTAGCATGATTAACATGTTACTAGCAAGTTGCTAGTACGTTCCCAGCATGATTAGCATGTTATTAGCATATTGAAACTATTCAGAAGATCAAGCATCAATTAGATAAAAAAAGTTTGTCAAGACTTTAAGTTTAAACTTTAAGTTGATTAACAAGTTGCTAGCATGTTGGTAGCATGAATAGCATGTTACTAGCATGCTTCTAGCATGATTAACAAGTTACTAGCATGCTTCTAGCATGATTAGCAAGTTACTAGCATGCTGGTAGCATGATTTTAACATGAATAACATGTTACTAGCATGCTTTTAGCATTATTAACAAGTTAACATATTGTTAGCATGATTAGCAAGTTGCTAGCAACTTGCTAATCATGCTAGAAACATGCTGACAACATGCTAGTAATTTGCCCACCATGCTAGCAACATACAAACAACTTGTATTCATAAATGAACATGATTACAACATGCTAGTAACTTGTTCATCATGCTAGAAACATGCTAGCAACTTGCTAAGTATGCTAAAAACATGCTATCAACTTGATAACCACGCAGAAAACATGCTAGGAACATGCTAATCATGTTAGAAAAAGGCTAATCATGTTAGAAACATGCTATTAACTTTCTTAATCATACTAGAAACATGCTACCAACTTGCTAATCATGCTAGTAACTTGCCAATCATGCTAGAAATATGTTAACAACTTGTTAATCATGTAGAAACATGTTAGCAAAATATTAACAACTTGCCAATCATGCTAGTAACTTGTTAATCATGCTAGCAACATGTTAGTAATGCTATTCATGGTAGAAACATGTTAGCAACATGCCAGAAAAATGTTAACATGTTAAGATAGAAACAAGCTAGCAATATGCTAGTAACTTGTTAATCATGCTAGTAACATGCTAATCATGCAAGTAACATGTTAGAAACATGCTAACTACATTCTAATCATGCTAGCAACATGCTAATAATCTAATCTACCTATATTTTGTTTATTTTACAGCTGCTTTAAACTTTCTAGCTAGGCTTTCTCAAGCCAGCGTAAAGTTTGTCTTGACCATTTTTGTATCTCTGCTAAGAACAGATGATTGTTTGTGTTGATCAGGATGAGGCTGCTGATGCTCAACACGTTCGATCTTTCGGAGGAAACCATCAGCGTTGAGAACGTCACAGAGTGGATCCATCATCTGAACGTCTCTTATCCTGAGAGGTTTGCGGCAATCGCTTCAAAGGTCGAAGACTGCAGTCTGGAGGCTGAACTAGACACGGTAAACAGAGACGCTTATTACACACCGCATCACTGCTAACAGTTTTGTTTACACTTTTGCTCTATTTGTAGGTTTGTTTTTCTTTTCTTAATTTGAAAAGTGTCAGATTTTGTAAAGTGTAAAAACATATATTTTCAGATATATTTGTAAGTATATTCCTCGATATCCCAAAAAAATAGCCAAAAATGAGTGTAAATATATTTAGTCTACCTATATTTGCGCACATATTATTGGCTATTTTAAAAAAAGATATTTTCAGTGTACATGTATTTATACTATCTAAAATATATTTTTATTTTATAACAATACACTGCATGCACCCTAAATGGATGGTAAAATATATATTTTTGGAAATGTTCCTATATATATATATATATATATAATATATAATATATATATAATTTTTTTTTTTTTGCATTTTTTTTAAATTATACATATAAAACAATATAAAATAATACAAATTATATATAAAATTATATATATTTTATTTATTATGCATTTATGAATGAATATATTTATATTAATTTATTTTAAAACATATGTTATTATATAATCTGTAAAATGTATATTTAAAATAATTATTTTTGCAATTATTTCAAAATGATTTTTAAAATATAAAATTTCTTTTTTAGTATATAGTTTACCTATGTTTTCTCATATATGTTTGAACATGTTTTAAACTATACTTTCAATGTAAATGTATTTATATTGCCCAAAATGTATTTGGTAAATATATTTGTATACAAAAATTTATTTTCTCAATTAACCTATATTTTTCTCATAGATTTTATTTATTTATTTTTTTATACATATGAAGTTAAAATTAATAAAAAAGTATATATAACATTTTTATATAATTATATTTGTTTATGTATTTATTTTTATTTAATATTAATTTAATTTATTTATATTGTTATTATATTATCTATATCTATATCTATATCTATATATATATATATATATATATATATATATATAAAAATGTATATTTTGCGCATATTTGCCCATATTAATCTTTTTTTTTTTTTTTTTTTGTCGTGGCCCTATGAGTGGTTTTATTGTTTGTGCAGGCGGTGGAGGGCACAGGTCTGGCGTTTATCGTTTACAGCGAGGCCATTAAGAACATGCCGCTGTCTCAGTTCTGGTCGGTGCTGTACTTCGTCATGCTGCTGCTCTTAGGAATGGGAAGCATGCTGGGAAACGTTACAGCCATCATCACGCCGCTTGGGGACATCAAGCTCCTGTCCCGCACATTCAGCAACGAGACCATCAACGGTACGAGACACAATCAGCTCTAGTCTGTTAATATGTTTATTGTTAGATCAGCTAAACACACCTCATACTGCTCAATAATCTACATTTAATCATTTAGACTAGTTTAATATCATATATGCAGCTACTTCATTTTGATCAAGTATTTTTTAATTGTTTTACATTTTTTAAGCTTTTTTTATGATTTAAAGAATTTTAGTACGTTTTTGGTCTTTTTTAAAATTATTTATTTTTATTTTACATTTTTCTCAATCTAATTTTTGTAAGCATTTTTTGATAGTTCATATTATTCTTTAAACATTGTTCAACATTTTTACGATTTACTTATTTTTAGTAAGTTTTTTTTGCATTTTATTTTTGTTTTACTTTTTTTTTTATTTAATTTTAGTAAGTATTTTTGACTGTTCTTCTTATAATTAAAAATTGTTCAACATTTTTATGATTTACTTTATTTTTAGTAAGTTTTTTTTATTTACATTTTTATTTTAATTTCTATTGTTTTTATTTTTAGTATTTTATTTTCCTTTTACATTTTTTTTTCTAATTTTAGTAAGCATTTTTTTATTGTTCTTATTATAATTAAAAATTGTTCAACATTTTTATGATTTACTTTATTTTTAGTAAGTTTTTTTATTTACATTTTTATTTTAATTTCTATAATTTTTATTTTTAAAGTAATATTTTATTTTCCTTTTACATTTTTTAAATCTAATTTTAGTAAGCATTTTTTGATTGTTCTTATTATAATTAAAAATTGTTCAACATTTTTATGATTTACTTTATTTTTAGTAAGTTTTTTTGATTTATTTACATTTTTATTTTCATTTCTATTGTTTTTATTTTTAGTATTTTATTTTCCTTTTACATTTTTTTTTCTAATTTTAGTAAGCATTTTTTTATTGTTCTTATTATAATTAAAAATTGTTCAACATTTTTATGATTTATTTTTAGTAAGTTTTTTTTATTTACATTTTTATTTTAATTTCTATTATTTTTATTTTTAAAGTAATATTTTATTTTCCTTTTTTGTCTTATTTTAGTAAGCATTTTTTGATTATTCTTATTACAATTTAAAAATTGTTCAACGTTTTTATGATTTACTTTATTTTTAGAAGTGTTTTGATTTATTTCCATTTTATTTTCATTTCTATTGTTTTTTAAGTAATATTTTATTTTCATTGTACATTTTTAAAAATGTGTTTTCTGTTGTTTTTTTAGAAATCACTCTGTATTTACATTTACATTTTTTTCTAATTCATGTTTAGTAAGTGCTTGTGATTTGTTTTTATTATAAGATTATTTATATTTAGTCATTTTACATTTTATGATACATTTTTAGTAAGTGTTTTTGCAAGCAATGTCAATGGAAAATAAATGACTTGTTTTTAAATGTTGTAAATTTTGAGTAAATATAAGTTTAAAAAGTTGCTTATATATTTATATATTAATTTCTTACTTATAGAATAAAAGTATTGTCTATGTTTCTGAAATCCTGTATGTTGAGCATGCAGTTGATGTTTTTCCTGAGTGTTTCTGTTTTTTCCTCTGGTCTCTGGCAGGTCTGGTTTGTCTTCTGTGTTTGCTGCTGGGTTTCGGTTTCACCAGCCGATCGGGAAACTACTGGTTCACCATCTTCAATGAATATGCAGCTACACTATCGCTGCTCTTCATCGTCTTCATTGAAGTGGTCAGTGTGTGTTACGTCTACGGACTGAGAAGGTGAACAATCCAATGACTCCAATGACACACAAAATAGGGCGCAAAAACATATAAATGCATGTACTTGTTCTTGTGTTTTTCATAATTGTCAGTAAAAGCAGTTGCCTTCAGGAATACTTTCAACCGGCCAACATTACCGTTTATTAATCTAAATGTTAAACAGTGTCTCTTCCTAAAGATTTCAAGCTATAACCACCAAAGTTAACTCAAACCTTTAGACTAGTCTAACTTGCATTGCACTAGCAAAGCTTAACGAATATCCTAGTGAAAACGCAAAGAAATGGTTCAAGGAATCAACTCAAATAGTTCAAATTCAGCTAAACACTTTTTACAATTAAAACTAATAAATATCATACTGATAAAATGTCATCATACTGGGGGTAATGGTTGTTAGTAGACCAAAATATAATATATTTTATTTATTTATTTTATTTCATTTTGTACAGATTTTTTTTACATTTGTAAAATATTGTTCATATAACCTAAGAAATATGCATATTTACATTTAGTCATTTTGCAGACACTTTTATCCAAACATATATATGTGTGTGTGTGTGTGTTTGTATGTTATGATGGAAATATAAATACAAATACTTTGCGATTTTATACAAAATTACAAAACACCTTGGAAATCATGCTAAATAGTGCAGAAAATTAATCTGAATACATTTAGGGTCATTTAAAATATGTTTCCAAAACAAAAGTGATGGCCAGACGGTCGCACCACATGATATTTTGACACTTTGAATAACAGACAAATTATATATAACTAATGTTTTTTGAAAAGTTAAAGTGAGTACATACATGGGAGAGGTACTTCATATTTATGACATCTTTTTTTAGACATTTAAACCAATTGTTAACTGAAAAAACGCAATCGGGCAGAAAATGTAAGCATCACGCCATTGACCATATATATACAGGTCCTTCTCAAAAAATTAGCATATTGTGATAAAGTTCATTATTTTCTGTAATGTACTGATAAACATTAGACTTTCATATATTTTAGATTCATTACACACAACTGAAGTAGTTCAAGCCTTTTATTGTTTTAATATTGATGATTTTGTCATACAGCTCATGAAAACCCAAAATTCCTATCTCAAAAAATTAGCATATTTCATTCGACCAATAAAAGAAAAGTGTTTTTAATACAAAAAAAGTCAACCTTCAAATAATTATGTTCAGTTATGCACTCAATACTTGGTCGGGAATCCTTTTGCAGAAATGACTGCTTCAATGCGGCGTGGCATGGAGGCAATCAGCCTGTGGCACTGCTGAGGTGTTATGGAGGCCCAGGATGCTTCGATAGCGGCCTTAAGCTCATCCAGAGTGTTGGGTCTTGCGTCTCTCAACTTTCTCTTCACAATATCCCACAGATTCTCTATGGGGTTCAGGTCAGGAGAGTTGGCAGGCCAATTGAGCACAGTAATACCATGGTCAGTAAACCATTTACCAGTGGTTTTGGCACTGTGAGCAGGTGCCAGGTCGTGCTGAAAAATGAAATCTTCATCTCCATAAAGCTTTTCAGCAGATGGAAGCATGAAGTGCTCCAAAATCTCCTGATAGCTAGCTGCATTGACCCTGCCCTTGATAAAACACAGTGGACCAACACCAGCAGCTGACATGGCACCCCAGACCATCACTGACTGTGGGTACTTGACACTGGACTTCAGGCATTTTGGCATTTCCCTCTCCCCAGTCTTCCTCCAGACTCTGGCACCTTGATTTCCGAACGACGTGCAAAATTTGCTTTCATCCGAAAAAAGTACTTTGGACCACTGAGCAACAGTCCAGTGCTGCTTCTCTGTAGCCCAGGTCAGGCGCTTCTGCCGCCGTTTCTGGTTCAAAAGTGTCTTGACCTGGGGAATGCGGCACCTGTAGCCCATTTCCTGCACACGCCTGTACACGGTGGCTCTGGATGTTTCTACTCCAGACTCAGTCCACTGCTTCCGCAGGTCCCCCAAGGTCTGGAATCGGTCCTTCTCCACAATCTTCCTCAGGGTCCGGTCACCTCTTCTCGTTGTGCAGCGTTTTCTGCCACACTTTTTCCTTCCCACAGACTTCCCACTGAGGTGCCTTGATACAGCACTCTGGGAACAGCCTATTCGTTCAGAAATTTCTTTCTGTGTCTTACCCTCTTGCTTGAGGGTGTCAATGATGGCCTTCTGGACAGCAGTCAGGTCGGCAGTCTTACCCATGATTGCGGTTTTGAGTAATGAACCAGGCTGGGAGTTTTTAAAAGCCTCAGGAATCTTTTGCAGGTGTTTAGAGTTAATTCGTTGATTCAGATGATTAGGTTAATAGCTCGTTTAGAGAACCTTTTCATGATATGCTAATTTTTTGAGATAGGAATTTTGGGTTTTCATGAGCTGTATGCCAAAATCATCAATATTAAAACAATAAAAGGCTTGAACTACTTCAGTTGTGTGTAATGAATCTAAAATATATGAAAGTCTAATGTTTATCAGTACATTACAGAAAATAATGAACTTTATCACAATATGCTAATTTTTTGAGAAGGACCTGTATATAGTTGGACTGATGTCTGTGGGTAAATTCTTGACATATATCAATGCAATATATGGGAAATATAACATATATAGATCTATATATAATATAATTATTCTTTTTTAATCTTGCTAAACTAAGATGATTTTCTGTCTTGCGTGATTTTGATGTTTGATGTCTGTACTGTTGCAGGTTTGAGAAGGACATCGAGGACATGTTGGGTCATCGGCCGAACTGGTACTGGAAGGTGATGTGGGCAGCTGTCAGTCCACTGCTCCTCTTCGGCCTCTTCATCTTCTACATCATTAACTACATCCAGGGAGGAACGCCAACTTACCAGGCCTGGGACAAACATCTGGTACACAATCTTGCTTCTCTTAACTCACTGTTTACTCAACTGGGCTTCATGAACAAATGAGGGTTTGTGAGGAAACTGCAGGGGATTTATGAGTTCATGCAAAGCTAATATTTCATTTCATATTTAAATCACACAAATGTACAATTAAAACAAATTATTTACGAAGAATGAATCAAATCATAAAAATGTGAAGCAAAAATAAATAGTTAAAAAATAAAAACAAATATTTCTTTTACATTTTATTATTGATTTAATTATTGTACGCTTTATTTTGACTCATTTGGTTTCATTTTTAAATTATTTATTTTCATTTTACAATTTTGATTTGTTATTTTTAGTAAGAATTATAAATGTTTTGTTTTATCTTAAAATAATTTTCATTTTACATTTTTATGATTCAATTCAGTTTTAGTAAGCTTGGATTGTTTTTATTTCACTTCATTCAATTTCATTTTAATTGTACATTTTTGTTATCTAATGTTTAGTAATAGTTTTATTATGACTGTTTTTTTTTAACTATTTATTTATTTTTAATTTTATTTTATTTACATAGTTTTTAAAAGTAAATCATTTTAAACTATAACACAAAAAAATAGTAAAACAAATCATAAAAATGTCAAATAAAAAGAAATGAAAATTTGAAAATAAAAAATAGTATACTAAACGTTAAATAAAAATGCAAAGTGAAATTGAGTAAATTATTTAAAATAAAACACTAATAATTCATTAAATAATAAAAATGTACAATAAAAAAAATCTGAATATTAAAGAAAAAAAATGTAAATAATTGAAAACTAAGATGATCAAAAAACTACTAAAAACAATTAAATCATAAAAATTTGTCCAATTGAAAAAATTGAAAATCAAAAATACTAAACATTAAATAAAAATGCAAAGTGAAATTGAGTAAATTATTTAAAACTAAAATCTAAAAATCTAATAAATAAAGAAAAAACACTAATAATACATTAAATATAAAAAACTACTAAAACAATTAAATCATAAAAATGTAAAAAAAAAAAAAAAAAAAAAAAAAAGAATTTTAAAATAAAAAATACTAAACATTAAATAAAAATGCTAAGTGAAAATAAGTAAATAATTTAAAACTAAAATAACAAAAAAATCTAATTAATCAAAATAAAATACTAATCATTGTTTAAATATATAAAAAATACTAAAACATTTAAATCATAAAAATGTAAAATAAAACAAAAATAAATAAAAAATACTTATCATTAAATAGAAATGCAAAGTGAAAATTATTAAATAACTTAAAAGTAAAATCGAAACGATCAAATTAATCAAAATAAAACACTAATAATTCAATGCATAATAAATAACTACTAAAACAATTAAATCATAAAAATGTTAAATTAGAAAAAGTAAACATTTTAAACCAGAAAATACTAAACATTAAATAAAAATGCAAAGTGAAAATGAGTAAATAACTTAAAAGTAAAATCGAAACGATCAAATTAATCAAAATAAAATGTTAATAATTCATAAAATAATAAATATGTAAATAAAAAACACATCAAGTTAAATTATTGGAATATTAAGATAACATTCAGAGACTCTCTTCATGAAGTCTACCTCAGATGTCTAAACATATGCTTGATAATTTGTTGTTTAGTTTAATTAGTATTTCTGGTGAAGTGTGGTCTGATGTGATGAGATTAAGGCTGTTGTTGTTGTTGTTCAGGGTAAGTCTGTGGTGCAGGAGTATCCGGCGTATGGTCAGGCGTTCATCGCTCTGCTGCTGGTTTCGTCGCTCAGCTGTGTGCCGCTCGTCGCTCTTTACGTCGCCTGCAGGAAGAAACGGCGAGGAACGCCGCTCCGCAAACATGCCATCAACACCGTCACCACATCTACCGTTTAGACCCACGCAAACAATATGGAAAACAGACACGTTTGGGACCACACAGGCCAGAGCTGCATTATTATTACTGTACTGACCCGAATATAAGCTGACCCTGATTATAAGATGTTCCATATTTCATTAAATAATGCCTAATTTGCATTTGCCTAACCTTACATTTTAGTAATGCAAAAAATGTTTGCAATTATCAATGTAATAATAATAAATGTTTTGCAGGATTTGGTTTCAAAAAGCCTTTTTCCAAAAGGTACATCTTGAAAAAGCGGGGTCGGCTTATAATAGGGTTAATACTGTATTAGGTTTTTTACATTTATATTTCATTTATAAAATATGACTGATGAAATGAGGTCTGATTCCTGATCAAGGATGATGAATCTGCAAAATGTTTTAGCAAAATAAGAGGGATCATATAAAAAATGCATGTTATTGTTTATTTAGTACAGACCTGAATATGAGACGTTTACATATGGAAGCCCATTTCCGCCAGCTAAGAAAAAAATTCATGCCTTAAAGTCAAATTATGACATACATACGTATGATTTACTAAGAGGACCAAGGCCATATCTTTACCACAGAAATGCTTTTAAATTACGACTTAAGTATGTCATCATTTTGACTTTCTATCTCATAATTGTGCCTTTTAAGTCATAATCTCAACTTTGTATCTCATAATTATGCCTTTTAAAGTCATCATTTCAACTTAGTCATCATTTTGACTTTTTATCTCATTACGACTTTTAAAGTCATCATTTCAATTTAGTCATAATTATGACTCAAGTATGTCATAATATTGACTTTATAAATCATCATTGTGACTGTATCTTGTAAATTATGACTTTTAAAGTCATAATTTCAACTTTGTATCTCATAATTATGCCTTTTAAAGTCATCATTTTTACTTTCTATCTCATAATTATGACTTAGTCATAATTTCAACTTTTTATCTCATAATTGACTTTTAAAGTCATAATTTCAACAGTCATAATTATGACTCAAGTATGTCATAATTTTGACTTTATAAATCATAATTTTGACTTTATCTCGTAAATTGACTTTTAAAGTCATAATTTCAACTTTGTCTCATAATTATGCCTTTTAAAGTCATAATTTTGACTTTCTATCTCATAATTATGACTTTTAAAGTCATAATTTCAACTTTGTATCTCATAATTATGCCTTTTAAAGTCATAAAGTCAAAATTATGACTAAATTGAAATTATAAGTCATCATTTTGACCTTTTCTCATAATTATTTTAAACTTTTAAATTCATAATTTCAACTTTGTATCTCATAATTATGCCTTTTAAAGTCATAATTTCAATTTAGTCATAATTTTGACTTTTTATCTCATTACGACTTTTAAAGTCATAATTTCAACTTTGTATCTCATAATTGACTTTTAAAGTCATAATTTCAACTTAGTCATAATTATGACTCAAGTATGTCATAATTTTGACTAAGTCATCATTTTGACTTTTTATCTCATAATTACGACTTTTAAAGTCATAATTTCAACTTTATATCTCATAATGAGAGGGGTGAAAACTTTTGAACAGAATGAAAATGTGTGCATTTTTCTTACTTTACCTAAATTTATATTTTTTTTTCATTTAGCACTGCCCTTCAGAAGCTACAGGAGATACGTACGTGTTTCCCAGAAGACAAAATAAGTTAAATTATCATGAATTTAAAATTCTAAAAGTTTTCACCCCCCGGCTCTTAATGCGTGTTTTTTCCTTCTGGAGCATCAGTGAGTGTTTGAACCTTCTGTAATAGTTGCATATGAGTCCCTCAGTTGTTCTCAGTGTCAAAAACAACTATCACTAAACAAAAACACAGTTGTGGATCATTCAGGTAACAACACAATATTACGAATCAAGGGGATGTAAACTTTTATATAAATTCAACTATTATTTTCTCTTGTGGACTATATCTAAACATCTTTTATGTGAAATATCTTATTCAGCTCAGTACTAAATAAACAATAACATGCATTTTGCTTATTTTGCTAAAATAATTAACATTTTGCAGACTCTGCAAGGGGCGTGTAAACTTTTGACTTCAACTGTATTTATGTGAACAGCAGATAAAGATCCAAACACTCAATATCTGGACTGTGAAGCGCATTTAGCGCAGCCGATTGAGAATGTAAACTTTGTAAATATGTTTTTACTGTGGTTCATGTTGTTTTAGAAGAAAATGAATTTTGTATATTTGTCAAATCACAATGTTTTATATAACTGTGAAATGAAAAATGACAGGTAGAAATAAATATGTATATATAAATCTCACTCAAAAGTTTGGGATCAGTAATACCTTTTTTTTTTTAATCTTCAAGTACTGTATTTTATGCCAAAACTAAAGTCATGTTTTAATGGGCTCAATTAAATTGAATTGAATCAATTTCAAACAACATTTAGCCTGGAGTTTATCTGCTTGTATTATGTTCAGCAATGTTTTTATGCTCTATTTTTCCTTTTATAGTGGATTTTTTTGTTGTTGTTGGTTTTCTCTAATATTTACTTCATGAAAGCATCATTCTTAGGCTGAAAATCTTGACAATGACCTTCACTACACTTCAGGTTCAAAGGCTATAAATCATATAAACATAAGTTATTAGTTGAAATACATTTCTAGATTTTTATGTGTAATGATCAAACAAATTATTTTAATGTTTTGTAATCAGTAATGTCTGCTTCTCCTTTAGTCAACATGAAATGACGTCAGCTGCATATTTGACTTTTGTCGTGTGACATTTCTGAGTAAAACATTGACTTAAAATCCAGTGTTTCTCATCATATGACTTCAGAAGACTTGGACTATAGAATCTCCAGTCATATGAATGAATTATAAAAGAATCATGCTGTTAATGATGGTTTGTGCTGCCCATTTTTGTCCTTTTGGGTCCAGATGGGTTCACAATAATTTTTCATCATGAAAATAGTAAAAGCAGTATAAATATACTGAATGTCTCACTTGTGTCAGGCAGGTTTGGAACAACTTGTGTAAATTTTTTAAAAAAAAGTTTATTTCCAGGACAAAAAAAAAAAAAACAATAATGTAAATAGTGAGAAAATAAAGCTGGAACTGTGAGACATTAAATAATAAAATAAACTAGATAAAAAAAGTTTGTCAAGACTTTAAGTTGGCTTGAGAAAGCCAAACCAGAAAGTTAAAAAGAGTTTATGAAGTTGAAAAAGTATTAAAAAAAAAAAAAAAAAAAGTAAAGTTTTTGAAGTTTAAAGTAATATTAAAAGCTTAATGTTAGATGGGTGGATGGATGGATGAATGGATATAGAGATGCTAGCATGCTGTTAACACGTTTCTAGCATTATTAGCATGTCACTAGCATGTTGCTAAAATGATTAGCAAGTTACTAGCATGTTAGCACATTTCTAACATGACTAGCATGTCGTTAGCATGATTAGCAAGTTACCAACATGTCACTAGCATGATTAGCATGTCACTAGCATGTTGTTAGCATGATTAACAAAGTACTAGCATGTTAGCACATTTCTAACATGATTAGCATGTCACTAGCATTTTGCTAGCATGACTCTAACATGAATAAGTTATTAGCACATTCCTAGCATGATTCTAGCATAATTAACATGTTAATAGCATGATTAGCAAGTTATTAGCATGTTTATAGTATGATTACTAACATGATTTTAGCATTATTAGCAAGCTACTAACACGTTTTAACATGATTAGCAAGTTGTTAGCATGTTGTTAACATGTTTCTAGCATAATTATCATGTTACTAACATGTTTCTAGCATTATTAGCAAGTTGCTACCATGTTTTTAGAATTATTAATGATTACCATGTTACTAGCAAGTTGTTAGCATGTTACTAGCATTATTGTCAAGTTACTAAGATGTTGCTAGCATGATTAGCAAGTTACTAGCATGTTGTTAGCACATTTCTAGCATGACTACCATGTCACTAACATGTTTCTAACATGATTAGCATGTCACTAGCATTTTGATAGCATGACTTTAACATGAATAAGTTATTAGCACATTCCTAGCATGATTAACATGGTAATGGCTAGCATGTTTATAGCATTATTAGCATGTTGCTAACATGTTTCTAGCATGATTAGCAAGTTGTTAACATGTTTTTAGAATTAACAATTAACATGTTGCTAGCATGATTAGCAAATTACTAGCATGCTTCTAGTATGATTAGCATGTTACTAACATGTTTTTAGCATGATTAGCAAGTTGTTAACATGTTTTTAGAATTAACACTTAACATGTTGCTAGCATGATTAGCAAATTACTAGCATGCTTCTAGTATGATTAGCATGTTACTAACATGTTTTTAGCATGATTAGCAAGTTACTAGCATTTTTTAACATGATTAGCAAGTTGTTAGCATGTTTTTACCATGATTAGCAAGTTACTAGCATGTTTTAACATGATTAGCAAGTTGCTAACATGTTTTTAGCATGATTAGCAAGTTACTAGCATGTTTTAACATGATTAGCAAGTTGTTAGCATGTTTTTACCATGATTAGCAAGTTACTAGCATGTTTTAACATGATTGGCATGATAGCATATTGTTAGCATGGCTAGCAAGTTAGTTTGAATGGATTAGAAATAGTACACAGAAGGGCAGTTTGATTGAGTCTCAAGGGATTGTGGGAGTTTTGTCAGTGTGAGTTTGAATAGTCTTGGCTCATTTGAACATTCCCTCAATGTAAGTCTATGGGATTTTTCCCAGTTTTAATCATCATTTTTAAGAAAACCGTAAGTCTGATCAGTTAGAAAAGATACAGCAACTGGAGTCAGAACAGTCTGAAGATCTGGGCTGAGTTTGGAGTTTGTAGAGTTAAAGCTCTAGGAGGAGATACAGTCAGAAAATTTTGGCTAGGAAGAAAATAGCAGATCAGTAAGTTGGCTTTCTCAAGCCAACTTAATAAATGTGAAAACCTAAATAAAAACACTTTCCAAAAATGAATTAAATCATTAAAAATTCAAAATTTTAAAGAAAAACATTCTAAATGTTTAATAAAAATGAATTAAATCATAAAATGTAAAAAAAAAAAAAAAAAAAAGTAAAAATATATAAACAATTTAAATAAAGTCAAAACACTAATTCTTAACGAAAAATTATTTTAGCAATAATTTATTTTATTTTTTAATGTACATTTTTGTGAGCATTAATCAATATCAAAATTGAATTGAGATATAAGCTTACATTTATTCCATTTCAGAAACAACAAAAAAAAAAAAAAAATGGGGGGAAAAAAAACAAATAAACATGTAGCAAGTCTATGAAATCAAATGTTTAAAAAAAAATGTAAATTAAAAACCAAAACACTAATTATTAGTTTAATAATTTATTTTAGCAATTTAATTTTTAGTTTTTTTTTTTTTATTATTATTACCATTTATCTGCCTGTCTTGTGAGCATCAATTAGATATAAACATTTATTCCATGACAGAAACAAAAACACAATTTATAACTTGCATTTGTGGGATATAAATGCAAGTTTAAACACAAAGTCTGTTTAATGAAAATGAATTAAATCATAAAATGTAAAAAAAAAAAAAAAAAAAAAAAAAGTATAAATAAAAAAAAATACCAAAGTTGAAACCCAAAATAAAAACACTTGGAATTAAATCACAAAATAAAATTACATTTAAAAATAAAAACATTATAAATGTTTAATTGAAATGAATTTGAAAAATACATTAACATTGCATTAACAAATGTAAAAACAAAATAGTCCATTTTTTACTGTTTATTTGCCTGTCTTGTGAGCATTAACCAATATCAGAATTGAAATATAAGCTCACATTTATTCCACAGCAGAAACAAACTTGCAATTGTGAGATATAAATGCAATTCTGAAGAAAAAAAAAATCTGAATTGTCACAAATTTGTAGTTGAAGTGTTTCTAATCCAATCTTACCACTGAGTTGAGTTCATGTGGAAAAAACTGCTCTTAATTGGACGATCTCCTGTGACTTTGCTGATCCGCTCTGGCATTTTCAGCCTGTTATTTCCATTCAGTTTGAGCTCAACGCAAACACATTCTGACATTTTAGCCAGGAATGCCATGCAAACAACGTTCCAGTCACTGCAACATTTCAGGAACAATTTGTGCTCTTCTCCCTTTAGACTAAACGTGATCAACGCAAACGTCATGATAACTTTAATAATAACAATAATAGACATTATTTGTACATTCTCTGATAAGCAGTGAGACAAAGAGGAATCAAACGAACAGCATCGCAAACATAAGGCATCATTCGTCCGTCTGAAATCAGAGCAAACACAAAATGGCACGCGGAAACTCCTTTGGACAATGAGATGCTGGTCCCAAGTTAAGATTCGTATGAATCAGTCTGGATTACGAACGGATTCAGTTCATTCAGCTCCACGGCGGACCAAATCTCTCTCAGAAACTGTTCATTGTTTAAAAACTCCAAAATCACTGACTGAGGAAGACCATGATAGTGAAGAGGAGGATAAAATGAGTCTGTTTAACCGCATGTGATCGCTGGCTCCGTCTCAAATTCACTACATGCAGCTCCCGCAAAACAAAACCATGTGTTTGTCTTGTTTTCTAATTAAAAAAAATAAAAGCACTCTCAAAAAGCCAAAAAAAAAGTGTGTGGGTTTGTTTCAAAAATATATTTTAGATGACTTTTATTTTGTAATATTTCTTCTTGTTTTAAGCATAAACCTCTCTAAAATACAAAAAAAAGTGAAAATATATTTTCTGAGAACAAAACTTATAATTAGATTTCATTAATTGTTTACATAATTTCAGCAACTAAATTTGTATAGCATTTAATATTACAGATTGAAAATTATATTATATAGTAAATGTCAATTTATATTAATTTCTAATACATTATTGTTCATTTAAAAAATTGTTGCTGTATATATAAAATGTATTATTATTATTAACCTTGATTAATGAATTGTTCATTGTTTGTTCTAGAACATACAGAAGCTTACAGGGTGACTGTTTTCAAACCTTTTTGGTAATGTTTCACATTTTTTCAGCTAACAGTGAGCAGTATATTTTAACATTTAATCGTTTTTGTTATAGATGCTTGTTTCTGCCACAGGATAAAACAAAATGATAAAAGATCTCAAAATGTGGACTTTTTTCAGAATGGTGAGATAATTGCAAGAAAAAAGTCTGAATTTTGAGATAAATTTCCTTTTATTTTTTTCTGTGGCAGAAACAAAATAGAATTGTGAAACATAAAATAACAAAAATAAAAAGAAAAAAAAAGTCAAAATTGTTGGATATAAACTTCATTGCTAGAAAAAAAATTGCAAAACATTTGTTATTGGTGATAAATTCAGAATTGTGAAAACAAAGAAAATAGAATTGTCAGATACAAACCCAAAATCGTGAGAAAATTGGTCAAAAATTTTGGATTTAAACTGAATTGTGGAAAAAAAAATGAATTGTTGAATATAAACTCAGAAATGCAAGAAAAAAAGCTATAAACTCAAAATTGTGAAAAAATTGAGAAAAAAAAAACATTAAAAAAAAAAAAAATCTTTTAAACTAAAACATTTTGGATTTAAATTCAAAACTGCAGAAAAAATCTGAATTGTTAGATAAACTCAGAATTGTGAAAAAAATTAATTGTGACATAAAATTGTGAAAAAAAAGTCCAGCTTTATGGATTTAAACTTCATTGTGAAAAAAGAAAATGTGAGATATAAACAAAAAATTTTGAAAAAAAGTCAAAAGTTTTGGATTTAATTCCGCGATTGCAGACAACGTGTCCACATTTTTGGATATAAACTCAGAATTGCAAGAAAAACAGTACAAAATTTGGCATATAAACTCATTTGCAAACAAAAAAATCTAAATTGTGTAATAAACTCAGAATTGTGAGGAAAAAGTCAAAATTTTGTTTAATCAGAATTGCAAGAAAAAATTTAATTGTGAGATATAAACTCAGAAGTTCAAGAAAAAGAAGTCAATTGTCGTCTATAAATCAAATTTATGGATTTAAACTCAGAATTGCAGAAAAAAAAATCTAAATTGTTGGATATAAACTCAAAATAACTGTCAGCTAAAAAACTAAGAAATGAGAGAAAAAAGTCACTTGTCAGCTATAAACTCAGAATTAGAGACAAAAATGTCCACATTTTTGGATTTTCCAAAAATTATAAACTCAAAATTGCAAAAACAAAAGTGTGTATATATGTATATATATATATATATATATATATATATAAATTGTTTGATATAAATTTTACTTGCAAAAAAAATCTAAATTGTTTGATATAAACTAAGAATTGTGAAAAGAAAGTCAAAACTGTCGGCTATAAACTCAAAAAAAAAACTTAGAATTGTGGAAAAATAATTTGAATTGCGGTCTATAAATTCCAGAAATAAATCACATTGTGAGATAAAAAGTCAGCCTTCTTTGGACTTCCATACTTTGTCAGTTAAACAATTACTGCTGTTAATTGACAGTGCACTAAAACCAGCTGTCAACAGATTATTTGAGAAAATGTCGTAGTAAAGGTAGAAACTAAGTTTAATGCTGTAGAACAGAGGTCTTCAACCCTGCTCCTGGGGACCCACTTGCCTGGAAAGTTTATTTGCAACCGGCTTCAGCACACCTGCCTGCAATTTTCAAGCAGTCTTGAGGAGCTTGATTGGCCGCTTCAGGTGTGTTTGATTAGGGTTGTAGCTAAACTCTTCAGCATAGTGGGTCCCCAGGAACAGGGTTGAAGACCTCTGCTGTAGAATTTTAGTGGACTGATGTAGTTGACAAATTAAACCTTATTGAAAGTGTTTTAATTGGAAAACAAGACAGTGATTCTGAGGTGACAGCAGAGGCGTCTGCCTTCACACAAACCGCCCGAGAGCCGCGACGCCTGTTCCCTGAACCACGAGGACGGGGCCGAGCCCCTCGCGGTCCACGCGTCAAACCGGTTTCCAGCGGTGCGTCCGTGAAGCTGCCCGTGTGCCGACGGAGTTATGGGATGTGTCTGTGGGATGGTCCCGCGTGATACGATCCTCGTGTGGAGAGCAGCGGCGCGTCCCGTCCGGCCCCCGGCCTTCGTCCCCCTCCTCTTCCTCTTCCTCCCGGCGGCGCGTCATCAGTACAGGCTCCAGTTCTGGCGAAGCTGAGAGTACGACAGGACTGAGGATGAGGAGGAGGAGGATGAAGACTCGGCGGGACCGAGCTGCTTCCCACACACGCAGGTTCAGTCCATCTTCTCCTTCTGCACCAGTTTGGGCGCGTCCACGAAGTCCCGACCGTTGAAGAGGATCACGCCGCCCGTCACCACACTCGCCGAACCCCAGAACAACACATACGCCAGCGTCTCCGTCCACGTGTCACCTGGGAAATTAACGCATTTGATCATTTTGAAGCCTATCAAATATGATACAGTAGACTTTATAGGGCTACTATTCAAATTAGAATTAATATTCGTATAAATCAAGTGTCTTACCAGCCATCAGGAGACATATGATGCACATTGAGAAAGCAACTACCATGATGATCGGCAGCTGAAAACGTGAAAAAAGGAAGATCTAGTTATCTTTTTTTTTTTTTTTTTTTAAATGTGCACAATATGCATATTAATTGTTCGTAATAAGATCAGTAACATGCATTATTTAGAAACAATTAAAACGCCACAAAAAAAAGTCCACAAAAAAAACAAAATATTGTAAGAAAAAAGAAAAAAAATGATTTAAACTTAATTGCTGAAAAAAATTGAGAAATAAACTCAAAAAACTGAATTGTTGGGATAGAATTTTAGTCTTTGGATTTAAACTCAGAATTGCAAAAAATAAATAAATAAAAAGAAAAAAAGCAAACCCATTTATACTCAGAAAAAAAGAATTGTGAGATACAAATTCAAAATTGCAAGAAATAAAATTGCAAGAAAAAAAATCTGAATTGTTGGATATAAACTCAGAATTGTGGGAAAAAGCAATAATTTTGGATTTAAACTCAAGAATTGTATTTAAAAAAAAAAAGCAAACCCATTTATACTCAGAATTGTGGAAAAAAATGTTGGATATAAACTCAAAATTGGGAGAAAAAACTCCACATTTTTAGATTTAAACTTAGAATTGCCAAAAAAAAAAAAAAAAAAAAAATGAATTGTAAGATACAAACTCAAAATTGCAAGAAAAAAAAACTGTGCTGGATATAAACTCAGAATTGTGAAAAAAGACACATTTTTGGATTTAAATTGTAAAAAAAAAAAAAGATAAATAAATAAAAATAGCAAACCATTTTTTTCCATTTAAACTCAGAATTGCCAAAAAAAAAAAAAAGAATAGTGAGATTCAAACTCAAAATAGCGAAGAAAAATCAACTGTTGGATATAAACTCAAAATTGTGAGAAAAAAAGTCAACATGTTTTGAATTGAATTTATTTTTTAGGAACATAAACTCAAAATTGTGAGAAAAAAAATATCTAATTTGGATATAAACTCAGAATTGCAAGGAAAAAAAACTGTTTTTGGGGATATAAACTAAAAAAAAAAAAGAATTGTGGAAAAAAAATTGAATTGTCAGATATAAACTCAGAATTGTGAAAATACGGAAGAGAATTAGGGCCACGCAATAATTAAAACAAAAAAAAAAAACATCTTGAGATTAAAGTCGTTAAATTTTGAGAAAAAAGTCAAGATTAAATGTTGAGATTAAACATTAAATTGCGAGAAAAAAAGTTGATATTAAATTGCGAGATTAAACTTATTAAATTTAGAGGAAAAAGTTCAATTACGGCATTCAACATTTTGGGATATAAACTCCAAATATTTGGATTGAAACTCAGAATTGTAAAAAAAAAAAAAAAAAACGCCACCTAAGACATCTAAGGCAAGAAGGTCAGTGTGTTCAGGGACATGACAACATTATCTGGCTTTGACTGCAAAGAAAACATGTTTTTCTGGGTTCACAGCTCAGTCTGGTTCTTACCGTGAGGAACTTCCAGTCTTTGGGCTCGTGTAAAGGAGTGTTCATTTCTGCCTCCTCCACAGCATAGTTACCCAAGAACAGGTCAATGGAGTCCTGGATAAACATAGAAAACAATACAAACCTATGAGCAAACAAATCAAACACTGCAGCAACTTCATTAATGATCTTAGTCCCGAGGGAAGAGTTTCCAAACTGAGGGTTTGAGAGTAAAATACTAAATAATAATACAAAAAATAAATAATAATAATTAAATCATAAAAATGGAAAATTTAAATAAATACAAAATTAATTACATCATAAAAATAATATTTAAATTAATTTAAAAAAAAAAAATGGAAAATTAAAATAAATAAAATAAAAAACATTAAAATTAATTACATCATAAATATAAAGTAATATTTAAATGACTTCAAAATATATATATTTTTTAAAACATTTTTAAAATGTAAAGTTACATCTGTTAACAACTAGTTAATACACTGTTAACTAACATGAAACTATTTTTTTTTTTATTAACTGACAAAGCATAAAAATTGTGACACTTTATCTCACAATTACCTTTTTTTGCTGTAACTTATAGCCGGTAATACTGTATTTATATACAAAAAAAATGTGACTTTTTTCTCGCAATTACGAGTTTATATCTGACAACTCAGATTTTTTTTTAAATCTAAATTGTTTTTTTCTCACAATTTTAAGTTTATAGCCGACAATTATAACATATATATATACAGGTCCTTCTCAAAAAATTAGCATATTGTGATAAAGTTCATTATTTTCTGTAATGTACTGATAAACATTAGACTTTCATATATTTTAGATTCATTACACACAACTCGAAGTAGTTCAAGCCTTTTATTGTTTTAATATTGATGATTTTGGCATACAGCTCATGAAAACCCAAAATTCCTATCTCAAAAAATTAGCATATTTCATCCGACCAATAAAAGAAAAGTGTTTTTAATACAAAAAAAGTCAACCTTCAAATAATTATGTTCAGTTATGCACTCAATACTTGGTCGGGAATCCTTTTGCAGAAATGACTGCTTCGATGCGGCGTGGCATGGAGGCAATCAGCCTGTGGCACTGCTGAGGTGTTATGGAGGCCCAGGATGCTTCGATAGCGGCCTTAAGCTCATCCAGAGTGTTGGGTCTTGCGTCTCTCAACTTTCTCTTCACAATATCCCACAGATTCTCTATGGGGTTCAGGTCAGGAGAGTTGGCAGGCCAATTGAGCACAGTAATACCATGGTCAGTAAACCATTTACCAGTGGTTTTGGCACTGTGAGCAGGTGCCAGGTCGTGCTGAAAAATGAAATCTTCATCTCCATAAAGCTTTTCAGCAGATGGAAGCATGAAGTGCTCCAAAATCTCCTGATAGCTAGCTGCATTGACCCTGCCCTTGATAAAACACAGTGGACCAACACCAGCAGCTGACATGGCACCCCAGACCATCACTGACTGTGGGTACTTGACACTGGACTTCAGGCATTTTGGCATTTCCCTCTCCCCAGTCTTCCTCCAGACTCTGGCACCTTGATTTCCGAACGACATGCAAAATTTGCTTTCATCCGAAAAAAGTACTTTGGACCACTGAGCAACAGTCCAGTGCTGCTTCTCTGTAGCCCAGGTCAGGCGCTTCTGCCGCCGTTTCTGGTTCAAAAGTGGCTTGACCTGGGGAATGCGGCACCTGTAGCCCATTTCCTGCACACGCCTGTACACGGTGGCTCTGGATGTTTCTACTCCAGACTCAGTCCACTGCTTCCGCAGGTCCCCCGAGGTCTGGAATCGGTCCTTCTCCACAATCTTCCTCAGGGTCCGGTCACCTCTTCTCGTTGTGCGGCGTTTTCTGCCACACTTTTTCCTTCCCACAGACCTCTTGCTTGAGGGTGTCAATGATGGCCTTCTGGACAGCAGTCAGGTCGGCAGTCTTACCCATGATTGCGGTTTTGAGTAATGAACCAGGCTGGGAGTTTTTAAAAGCCTCAGGAATCTTTTGCAGGTGTTTAGAGTTAATTAGTTGATTCAGATGATTAGGTTAATAGCTCTTTTAGAGAACCTTTTCATGATATGCTAATTTTTTGAGATAGGAATTTTGGGTTTTCATGAGCTGTATGCCAAAATCATCAATATTAAAACAATAAAAGGCTTGAACTACTTCGAGCTGTGTGTAATGAATCTAAAATATATGAAAGTCTAATGTTTATCAGTACATTACAGAAAATAATGAACTTTATCACAATATGCTAATTTTTTGAGAAGGACCTGTATATATATATATATACATACATACATAATCACACAATTAAATTTTTTGCTTTTGTGAGTTTAAATTAAATATTTATACTAGATTTTTTTTATTTAAACTTACACACACACACACACACACACACACACACACACATTATAAATGTATACAGTAAACACACATATAGTATGCAAACATAAACTTTTATTTTTAATCGATTAATCGCGAATCCTACTGAATCAGTCATAAATCTTTAAAATATGATAAAATACTATTTGTGACCCTGGAGCACAAAACCTAAGTAGCACAGGTATATTTCTATACCTGGTCAAAACTATAGATTTTTTTTTTATATGACAAAAATCATTAGGATATTAGGTAAAGATAGCTAAGAACTTCATTTGGACAACTTTAAAGGCCATTTTCTCAATATTTAGATTTTTTTGCACCCTCAGATTTCAGATTTTCAAATACTGTCCTATCCTAACAAACCATACATCAATGGAAAGCTTATTTATTCAGATTTCAGTGATGTATAAATCTCAAATTTAAAAAAAAAAAAAGCACCCTTATGATGTTATGTGGTTTTCCAAAGTCACATTTAATCTAAGAGGGGTTTGTGTGTGTGATGAACCATGTTAGTCTGACCTGTCTGAAGCCATCTGAGAAGTTGTTCTTGTAGTATCTAATCATGGAGTTCCATCCGTCCATCAGCAAACCCCACTGCGTTCTCTTCCCTGTCCTGTGAATAACACACAGAGAACCAATCATTCTCCAAAACCCATCTGAACACTCATTCTCAAACATAAGTGGAGCTGAAGGCGCTTCTGTTTACCGTGTGAAATCTGTCTTCAGGGCTCCAGTTCCAGCGTACTGTTTGGCACAGGCATTGGCATTATCCGCCCATGCTGCAGGGAATAAAGCAGGAACATAAACCGTCTGATTGAGAAACTCTCACACAGCCAGACTATTGACTATCAGTGTTAGTTTGTGCTTACCATTCTTGTAGATTTTTTCAAAATCCGCCTGTTCTTCAATCCGCTGCCCCACATGAAGAACTCCCATCCTCTACAGAAAAACAAGACATCAAATATGAATTAACCTCAAGGCTAACACACAGCACTAGTGCACTTCTACAAGCTTGCAAAATAATATTTTTTAGATACACACATTTTTAACATACAGTCCTTCTCTTTTGGCAAAACGGAGCACAAATAATGACATGGTTTGTAATAAATCAAGTCAATGATTCAATGACTCATTCATAAAGACAGCTGCTTGCTTGATTTCTGAACGAAGCAGCTGCTTGAACAGACTGAGTGAGTCAGTGATTCAGTGACTCATTCATAAAGACAGTCGCCTGCTTCGTTTCTGAACGAAGCAGCTGCTTGAACAGACTGAGTGAGTCAATGATTCATTGACTCATTCATAAAGACAGTGGCTTGCTTAATTTCTGAATGAATCAGCTGTTTAAGTGAATCAAGTGAGTCAATGATTCAGTGACTCATTCATAAAGACAGTCACTTGCTTCGTTTCTGAATGAATCAGCTGTTTAGCTGAATCAAGTGAGTCAATGATTCAGTGACTCATTCATAAAGACAGTCGCTTGCTTCGTTTCTGAATAAATCAGCTGCCTGAACAGACTGAGTCAATGATTCATTGACTCATTCATAAAGACAGTGGCTTGCTTAATTTCTGAATGAATCAGCTGTTTAAGTGAATCAAGTGAGTCAATGATTCAGTGACTCATTCATAAAGACAGTCACTTGCTTCGTTTCTGAATGAATCAGCTGTTTAGCTGAATCAAGTGAGTCAATGATTCAGTGACTCATTCATAAAGACAGTCGCTTGCTTCATTTCTGAATGAATCAGCTGCTTGAACAGATTGAGTGAGTCAATGATTCAGTGACTCATTCATAAAGACAGTCACTTGCTTCATTTCTGAATGAATCAGCTGTTTAAGCAAATCAACTGAGTCAACGATTCAATGACTCATTCATAAAGACAAAGGCTTGCTTAATTTCTGAATGAATCAGCTGTTTAAGCAAATCAAGTGAGTCAAGAATTAATTTCCGAATGAATCAGCTGCTTGGAAAGATTGAGTGAGTTGATGACTCAGTGACTCGATGATTCAGTAACTCATTCATAAAGACAGTCACTTTACTTTGTTTCTAAACGAAACAGCTGCTTGAACTGATCAAGTGAGTCAATGATTTAGTGAATCATTCATAAAGACTGTCACTTGCTTTGTTTCTGAATGAATCAGCTGTTTATGTGAATCAAGTGAGTCAATGATTCAGTGACTCATTCATAAAGACAGTCGCTTGCTTCATTTCTGAATGAATCAGCTGCTTGAACAGATTGAGTGAGTCAATGATTCAGTGACTCATTCATAAAGACAGTGGCCTGTTTCCTTTCTGAATGAATCAGCTGTTTAAGTGAATCAAGTGAGTCAAGAATTCAGTCACTCATTCATAAAGAAAGTTGCTTGCTTCATTTATGAATAAATCAGCTGTATAAGCAAATCAAGTGAGAAAAGAATTCAGTTACTCATTCATAAAGACAGATTTCTGAATGAATCAGCTGCTTGAATTGATCAAGTGAATCAATGATTCAGTGATTCATTCATAAAGACACCTGTCACGTCACGTGCTTCATTTCTGAGTGAATCAGAGGTTTAAATTAATCCAGAGAGTCAAGAAATCAGCGACTCAGTCATAAAAACAGTCAGTCTGCTTTGTTTTTGAATGAATCAGCCATTTAAAAACAAATCAAGTGAGTCAATGATTCAGTGACTCGTTCATAGTCACTTTTCGTCAGTAAAAAAGCTGTATAATAGTTAAACAGATAATCACAATTATTTTGCTCAAAATTGTAACTGCGATTACTGATCATGATTGTTGTCATTTGAAACTGCATCAGAATTATTGCACTTTCACCTATAAGCATACACGTTTTTTCACCTTATTTACATTGCTGATTTATAAAATAAGAAATACAAATACGTTCCACATTATGAAAACTGCTAAAACCCTTAGTATTAATTCCAATAGTCATCAGTGCTTTTTTGCAGAGTAAGACAGTGTGTGTGAATGGTTGCTAGGTTGTGAGGATGAAAAAAAAAAAAAACAGAAAATGTGTACTTTTAAGAGAGAATTTCTGGGGGATTCAAACTTTTGACTGGCAACCCAGGCATGAAAACTCTCTGAGGTCTAGATTTTTCTCCTCTTTTTTTTGTTTTAAGTAAATATAGACAGATGTTGGAAATAGAGATTTTTATTTTTTTGATTTAAGCTACACTTCTACTACTACACAATCTTTTTTCTGCAGCGATAGTCATCTCAATGAGCATATTAAATCACATTATTACTGTACCTCTAACTGCGACTGCAGCGAGCGGCGTGCCAGCAGACTCTGGATGACATTGGTTCGGTCCAGACAGTCCATGCAGTTGCTTCTGAACGTCCCATCCTGCTGTATCTGGACCGTCCCGTCTGAATCCACCAGGAAGTAGCTGTTGAAAAACATTAGACAATTACAGAATTCAAAAAACTCAATTTTAGCATTTAATCTAAAGCACTACGTACCCAAACTCTTCCTGCATTTCTGCCACCATGTCCACTAGGATCTGCAGGCGATGCCATCTCATTCGACTGCACTCCTTATGAAAATCAAACGCGATGTACCTGCAGATAAACACAGGTGTGAACTCTTGTGCATTGGTATCATCCATGTTGTATGAGATTTTCCCATAAACTCACTCACTTGATCATGCCATTGCCCAGACTGTCCACCATCTTTGCAAAGGCCTGTTCCAGCGGCTTTTCTGAGCCCTTCTGATTTACCAGGTTGAGAATCACTTGTTTGCCGTATGTGATGATCTGAGAGTCGAAATGCCTCTGGAAACCATCCAACTGTGACAGGAGAGAGACGTGACCCAAATAAACACAGAATAATGTCAGACTGATGAACACAAGAGCTGTCTAATCAATTCTAAATAGTCAGTGACTCAGAAAAGACAGTCACTTGCTTAGTTTCTGAATGAATCAGCTGCTTGAACAGATCAAGTGTGTCAATGATTCAGTGACTCATTTACAAAGACAGTCGCTTGCTTCTGAATGAATCAGCTGCTTGAACAGATCATGTCAATGATTCAGTGACTCATTTACAAAGACAGTCGCTTGCTTCTGAATAAATCAGCTGCTTGAACAGATCAAGTGTCAGTAATTCAGTGACTCATTCATAAAAACAGTCACTTGCTTAGTTTCTGAATAAATCAGCTGCTTGAACAGATCAAGTGAGTCAATGACTCAGTGACTCATTCACAAAGACAGTCGCTTGCTTCATTTGTGAATGAATCAGCTGCTTGAACAGATCAAGTGAGCCAATGATTCAGTAAATAACTTCTTGAAAATGTCATATTTCATCATAGAATACAGATATTAACACAACTGAGATAATAGTAGTAAAAAAAAAAATCATGAATAAATAAACTAATTTTCATATTTAAATGTCAAACATACACTGGTGGCCAAATGGTCTATATAATTTATTCCTGTGATCAAAGCTGAATTTTCAGCATCACTACTCCAGTCTTACTCCAGCAGAAAATATATATTTTTTAGCAAGTGGCTAGTCATTCTAAGATTGCAATGGCATAATATTTTATTATAATTACTTCTTATTATATAATATTGAAGCAGTTTTGCTCTAAAACATCACCATTGGTGTGTCAAATTAACTCTTTTTAGGGTCATTAGCTCAAAACTTTAGTTGAAAACAACAAAAGATTTTCAGAAATGCTTTACAATAAAGTTATTAGATGAACTAACAATAAATGATTTCTATGTTTACTGATGCATTTTTCAAATCAAAAGCTCTCTGCTAACATTAGTCAATGCATTAGTCAACTAACATGGACAAACAATGAACAATTATATTTGCATTAACTAGCATTCATACAAAGATTAATGAATGCTGTAAATTGCTCACTGTTAGTTCATGTCAACTAAAGCATATACTAATATAAAACCATCATGAGCACATCCTAATTTGTCACTGACCATTAAACAAAAAGAAAAAAGTGAAAGTGAATCTTACATGATTGATGCTTTTGCTGATCTGTGGTTTTGGTTTGTACTTGAGGTTTGGTCTCTGAGACCAATAGAACGGGATGGAACCTCGAGTCTGTGGAAGTGAACAATTCATTTATTAATATGATACAGTAGAAATATTGGAATTAATGCTACTCAAAGCAAACAAAACAACAACATTGAGGAAGTTTCCTCTAACAACTGTGGGAAAAGGCAACTTTATGGTCTAAATCTGAATGTTCTTTGACTATTCTTGGATTCAGATCAAAAACAAGAGTTTATTTATGTGATATCTGTGGTTTATGATCCATTAAACCACTGTGACATTCATTCCTGCTGCCCAAAGATGATATTTGCATTTGTACCCATGAGAACCGATTTGACAAATCTGCCCGTCCCACCAGATGGACATTTAAGGAGACATTTAGGAGAAATGATGCCGGTTTTACCAAAACATATAGACAAAACCATGTTAAATCCAAGTTTGATTTACTTGAGAAACTCAAACTATAAATGGGCGAATTTCACAAAACCAGTAAAGAATGTGGTCACATGTCACTAGAAAATCATTAAAATATGAGGAACAAAATCATGATTTTCATATTTTTGTTCTTTGACTATCATATCACCCCTTATTTGACCAAAACTGGTTGATTTACTGATTGAACCTCAAATTTCCATATTGGCAGAAATGTGAAAAAAGTCATTCTTGACATTTTATAATTTTTAATGCAACATAAATACATCTCCGATGCCTGTTTTGCCAAAAAAGATTGACCAAACCATGTTTAATCTACAAAAGTGTTACTTTTACAAGTGTGACTTCTTTAAAACAGTGTTCTAGTCAAGTTTGATTAATTTGAGAAACTCAAACTATAAAAAGGCGAATTTTACGAAACCCATAAAGAATGTGGTCATGTCTCCATAAAATCAATTAAAATATGAGGAACAAAATCATGAGTTTCATATTTTTGTTATTTCACCACCATATTGCCCCTTTATTGACTAAATCTGGTTGATTTACTGATTGAAAGTCAAACATCAAATTTCCATATTGGCAGAAAGATGAAAAATGTCATTCTTGAAGCAATTATTTTTTAATGCAAAACATTGTTCTAGTCAATTGATTTTTTTTTAAGAAACTCAAACTATAAAAGGGAAAATCTCACAAAACCGGTAAAGAACATGGTCACGTCACCATAAAATCAATAAACTATGAGGAACAAAATCATGATTTTCATATTTTTTAAAACTTTAAAAACCTCAAATTTCCATATTGGCAGAAATGTCATTCTTGACATTTTTATTAAGTTTTAATGCAACATAAATACATCTCTGATGCCGGTTTTACCAAAAAATATTGTCAAAACCATGTTAAATCCACAAGTGTGACTTCTTCAAAACAGTGTTCTAGTCAAGTTTAATTTATTTGAGAAACGTAAACTATAAAAGGGCGAATTTCACAAAACCAGTAAAGAATGTGGCCACATGTCATCATAGAATCATTAAAATATGAGGAACAAAATCATGATTTTCATATTTTTGTTCTTTGACTATCATAATCGCCCCTTTATTGACCAAAACTGGTTGATTTACTGATTAAAACTTCAAAAACCTAAAATTTCATTATTATTTTTTCTAACATTATTTTTATTATTTTTTAATGCAACATAAAAACCTCTGATGCCTGTTTTACCAAAAAATATTGACAGAACCATGTTAAATCTAAAAAGTGTGACTTCTTCAAAACATTGTTCTAGTCAAGTTTGATTTATTTGAGAAACGTAAACTATAAAAGGGCAAATCTTACAAAACCTGTCAAGAACATGGTCACATCACTCTAAAATTATTCAAATATGAACAAAATCATGATTTTCATATTTTGTTCCCTTTATTGACCAAAACTGGTTGATTTACTGATTTAAACATCAGAGAGCCAACTGCAAATGTCTCGTACTATTTGAACAAAGTAATTCCTCAACAAACGGCTCAACATAAGAGCATGAAAACTGATATTTGGAGGCTTTACCGTTTCAGAGGCTTACCTGAACAAATGAGGCTTTAGCTCCATTATACTGAACAATCTGTTCTGTCTCAACAAAGTTGGCCGCATGACCTTCAGAGTCGATGCCTGGAAGAGAAGGAGAGCGTTTAGAAGCATATGGGAAAAAAACAGCCTTAGCGTATCAAACCGTACAAGCGTTACCTCTGACGTAATAGCGAACGCCTGCACGAAAACAACTCCTCCTGGAAATGATGTTCCAGTCGAAGATTTTACCGTTGATGCAGCACGACTTCATGGTGATGACTGAGAGCGGAGATTAAGGACTGTGAAGTCAATGCATGTATGAAGACGCAAAACCGTTAAAGAGACAGTTCACCCAAAAATAACAACTCTGTGGTCATTTACTCTCCCTCATGTTGTTCCCCTGTAGGAGGGGTTTCTTTCTTCTGTTGAACACAATGGAAGATATTTTTAATAGGGATGTAATGATAAGAAAACTGAAGTCAGAAAAAAGTCAGTGAATTGACTTCTACCTGAACTTTGAAGGAGACTCAACCCTCTTTTTAATTGTGGTCTCAGTCTAAATTACGTTCACACTGGTGTTTTAGCAAGCCAAACTATTTAAAATATAATAGTAATAATAATAATAATATTAACAAAAACGTCAAGACAAACTTTGAAGTTGGCCTGAGAAAGCTGGACCAGAAAGTCTGAAAATTAAAAAAAAAAATAATAATAATTAAGAAGTTTAAAAAGTTTTAAGTTTGACCGTTTTCAGTCTGAAATAGTTTGAAGTTTAAAGTAGTTTTAACTAGCACATTAATTGATTAACATGTTTCTAGCATTATTAGCATGTAATTAGCATTTTTTTTAACATAAGCATGTCACTAGCATGTTTCTAGCATTATTAACATGTTGCTAGCATGATTAGCATGTCACTAGCACATGATTAACATGTCATTAGCATAATAATAGCACATTTCTAACATGATTAGCATGGCATTAGTATGGTGATAGCATTATTAGCATTATTAGCATGTCATTAGCATGTCATTAGCAAGTTACTAACACATTTCTAACATGATTAGTATGTCACTAGCATATTGTTAGCATTATTAACATGTTTTAACATGATTAGCATGTTACTAGCCTGTTGCTAACATGATTAGCAAGTTACTAGCATGTTGCTAACGTGAGCAGCATGTTACTAGCATGCTGCTAGCATTTTTCTAACATGTTTCTAACATGATTTACATGTCACTACCATGTTGTTAGCATTATTAGCATGATTAACAAGTTACTAGCATTTTGCTAGCATGAGTAGCAAGTTGCTAGCATGTTTCTAGCATGACTAGTAAGTTACTAGCATGTTGCTAGCATGATTCACACGTTATTAGCATGCTTCTAACATGATTAGCAAGTTTCTAACATGATTAGCCAGTTACTAGCATGATTGATGATTCTTTTGTGTTCAGCAGAAGACAGAAACTCATACAGGTTTGTAATGATGTGAGGGAGACTAACTGATGATATTTTCATATTTGTTTGAACTAATAAACTGTAAATGTAAACACAGAGGCGTCTACACAAGCTCTATTTCACACATTGTCTGATATCTGAAAATGTATAGTTAAAGGATACAGCCGTGAATAACAGGGTAGACGAATTTGTGCAGCTGTAAGAGAAAACACAACATTAGAATCAGAAAACAATCACAAACTCATTCCATCTTGAGTTTCTCTACATAAATCAGGTCTAGATACTTGGTATTTCTTGCAGATTTCTAAATGTCGCCCTAAAAATGGGTTGGTCTTAAAATAGCAGCTGCAGTTAAAACAATCCTGCGTTTACCTCAGGCTGCGCCATGAATTCTCTGAGCAGATGACCGTTCCACACAAATCTCTGATCCGCCTGCATAAAACAGTCACATGAATGAGAATCATCTCATACCTCATGAAAATACACAATTCTAAAGGAGTCAAAAATAGGATTTTTTTTTATTTTATTGTGTTTTTATTCAGGGTTTCTGCAGCTTTTATGGATGCAAATTAAAGACAAAATGTAAAAAAAAAAAAATGTATAAACTGAAATGGTTTCTAGATGTAAATGTCTTGTATTAGCAACGCTTCAGAGTTTAAAAATACAACTTTTCAACAGATCTCCTTATAATTTATGTTAAATATAACTTAAAAATGTTAGCCTGGACCACCATTTGTAAGTAGCAATAGCCAAAAATACATTGTAAGTGTCAAAATAATAGATTTTTCTTTTGCCAAAAATCATTAGGATATTAAGATCATGTTCCATGAAAATATTTTGAACATTTCCTACCGTAAATATATCAAAACTTACTTTTTGATTAGTAATATGCATGGCTAAGAACTTCATTTTGGACAACTTTAAAGGTGGTTTTCTCAATATTTAGTTTCTAGAATCTAGATTTTCAAATTGTTGAGAAAAAAAAAAAACATACATAAATGGAAAGCTTATTTATTTATTAAAACTGACCCTTACGAATGGTTTTGTAGTCCAGGGTCACAAATATAAAAAATATCCTTCTGATCACACTGCAAAAAAAGTGATGTTTTTCCTGTTTTTCAGTGCAATTGTCTAAAGTTTCTTAAATCAATATGCATTTACTTGAGAAGCAAAATGGCATAAAATTAAAAGTCCTATTTTCAGTGAAATGTATCAAAATGAAGTGACTTTATGCTAAAAACAAAAACAAACTTCTGCCACTGGGCTCAGAAAAATCAACTTAATTCAAAGGGAAAACAAGTTTTTATACCCCAGACAGATAGTTGTTTTTATTTTAAGCAACTCACTTAATTTTGTTTATTTTCTCAGAAAACAAGACTTAAAGGCAGAATACGTAAGTTTATAACAGTGTTATATATTTCGCTGACTTATGTACTTACATTATCCCAAATGTGTCATCAAACTACACCTTTCTTTGTTTGTTTTTTATATGCACCCTCTAGCGGCAAAAACTTACACATTGTGCCTTTAATATGTTCATTTTGCACCTCCAGTAAAAGTATACTGATTTGTACTGGAAAACATGACAGAAATACTGCAGACTCATACTAATTATTGCAGCACCATGACTTTATTAATTTAAGACTTTTTGCTCCAAGTAAAGACCTTTGTAGGCCTTACTTTGTGTTTTAAGATCTTTTTAAGACTAGGGCCCTATGAAATCCATTTTATTTTTTCCCAAATTCCGTTTTATTTTTTTCCGAATTCCGTTTTTTCCGTTTTAATTTTTCTGGATTCCGTTTTTTTTTTTTTCTTTTTAATTTTTTCTGGACTCCTTTTTAATGGTTAAATAAAATGTTATTAATCAAAAAAGCATGTCTACTTAATTAAAATCACAAAACCTATATAATTTAACATCAATTTATTAAAGGTTTAAGAAAAGTGACATGTTTAGAGTCCTATGAAATATTGTATTTTATTGTTACCAAATTCTGGTTTTAATGTCTAATTATTTAAATGCATAACTTTTATTTATTCTTACAAAACCTTTGTGATTTTTTTTTTTTAATTCTGTGTTGTGCATTTATATTAACAGAAGACATGCAAAATAATTTAATGTGTCTTTTAATTAACGAAAATTAAAGAAATATTGTGTAAATATTTCTTTAAAAAACTTTTATTAATTTTTCAACAGTAGTAGTAGTAGTGTCATTACGTTCATTCTAAATATTAAAAATATATTTCTGTCATCTTTAAGTTAAACCGAACTTTTATTTTGACGGGTTGCCGTTAATACCTGGAACTGACGCTGGTTGTGGCTACATTGACTACAACTGAGGGTGGAAGCAAACAGTGAATTTTACTCAAATGGAAGGGTCAAATGCGAATGAAGTGACTCTCAGAGCAGTTCTGGAGATGTTGTTCGAGTATTTATGTCCTCATTTGTTGAGACGTCAGATGCTGAAATCACGCGAGTGATACGCATGCGTCACTATGTATAGTAAACAAACTCGCGCGTCTGCTCCATTCATAAAAACAGAAACAAGCTGAACATCCAGGATTCATATGTAAATAGTTTTTTTGCGGCTTAATATTTACACATACTAGTTCAAAACGCGATTTGATTTAACTTGATGACGTACTTTTGATTAGTTCTTCCAAACTTTGACAAATTCCGTGACATTCCGCGTTTAATAATACATTACGTTTTTATGAATGGATTCCGCGATTCTGTCCGCGTTTTCCGCATCACGGAAATCATAGGGCCCTATAAGACCCACAGAAACCAGTTATGTTATAAAAAAAGGTTCAATAAAATAGATTAAACAAACTTGATCATAAGACCTCTTTAGGAAATAAGTACTATAGAATTATGATATGTTTTATGATAGATATGTTCATTTGTCTCTCTCTCTCTCTCACCCGCTCCAGCAGCGTCATCTCCTGAAACTCGGGGCTGGTGTTGGCCAGACGCTGCAGTGAGTGTGTCAGATCGTAGTCCGTGGCGTAGTAGAAACCGTCTGTATTCATGACGCTGTTGATCATGGTCAGGAAGGCCTTGTTGTCTTGCATCTGGAAGATTCATAAGGGCTTTATTAGATTCAATAAGACAAAGTTTGGAGAAAGCAGACCAACTTACTTGAATACAATTGTTGTGGAAAAACATTTTTAATGCAGGGTCTACAGTGCAACCATTTCAATCGCATTTGCGACTGAAAACGACTCCGTGCAACTATGAAAAACTATTTAGGAGCACCAATGCAAATGACCCGATCAGCATATTAGTGTTTGCGCTGAAGGTAGCTTCAAAGGTTTCTACGTGTTTTTGTAACGTTAAGTAATGCATCACAGACATATCTCACAAATCTTTTTATAAAACAAAGTGTAGAGAGAGTGTAAATAAGAGATTGATTGTGCAGTGCAGAGAGCATCGATTATAATAGAACTTTTTGAGATTGCGATGAACTAAGATGAGTGACTGCTTTTTTTATGATTTTTAAGGGAGATTGTTAATGAGACACTGATTTAATACAACAGTTAAATAAACAAGAAGTTCATATTAACCTACATCATCTGACTATAACACTATTGACTGATTTTGCTCTTTTTCCTCGTCAAAAATGGTCCAAAACAAGTCACAACTGAGCCACTGCGCATCTCCAGTCAAACACAGCGGTGTTTCATTTATGAATGAAGGTGCGTTTTAAACAAATCAATGATTCAATTTCCCATTCATAAAGACAGTTGCTTGCATTATTCCTGAATGAATCAGCTGTTCAAACAAATAAAATGAATGATATGTTTCAGTAATTAAATCAATGACTTACCGCCACCTACTGGCAGATTTAGTTTCATTTGTAATATATCTTTTCAGTTTTAAATCATTTAATATTTCTATATTCAAAATGTTATATTTAAAACATTAATCTCAACATGAATTTATGAATTTGACTGCACTCATGCCACCTCTGAGCCTCATTACACATGAAAATACACCTGCCACCTCCGTAGTACAAATAAATTTTGTTGATACTGATTTCATTCTTATTCTACTTGTTCTTATTCTGTTGTTTTCATTAGAAATTAAACAAAAAAAATTGACATAAAAGATGACAATTTTAATAATGTTGCCAAAAATGCCATTACAAAGGTAAAAACAAAGTTCCCCTATAAATCACACACACACTACAGCTCAAAAGTTTGGGATCAGTAAGATTTTTTTATGTTTTTAAAGAAGTTTCATATGCTCATCAAGGCTGTGTTCATTTGATCAAAAATAAAAAAAAGAAAATGTAATATTGTGAAATATTATTACGAGGTAAAACGATGTTTTTCTATATTAATATATATTAAAATTTAATTTATATCTGTAATCAAAGTTACATTTTCAGCATCATTACTCCAGTCTTCAGTGTCACACGATCTTTCAGAAATCATTTTAATATGCTGATTTATTATCAATGTTGAAAACAGTATTTTTTTTTAGGATTCTTTGATTAATAAAAGGTCAAAAAGAACAGCATTTATTTAAAATAGAAAGGTTTTCTAACAATATACACTAGTGTTCAAATGTTTGGGGTCAGTAAATTTGTATTCTTTCTTCTTTTGAAAAAAATTAATACTTTTATTCACCAAGGATGTGTTAAATTGATAAAAAGTGGTAGCATCGATTTACATTGTTAGAAAAGATTTATATTTCGAATAAATGTTGTTTTTTTAACTTCTTTTAACGCTATTCAAAGAACCCTGACAAAAAAAAGATCACAGGTTCAAAAAAAATAAAAAAATAAAAATAGAGTAAGAGCTGATGAAAATTCCACTTTGCATCACAGGAATAAATTATATTTTAAAGTACATTAAAATAAAAACCATTATTTTATATTGTAATAACATTTTGCAATATTACTGTTTTTTTCTGTATTTTTGATCAAATAAACGCAGCATTGATGAGCATAGCGAGACTTCTTTAAAAAACATTAGAAGTTATACCGATCCCAAACTTTTGAGCAGTAGTGCATATATATAGAGCTGCCAATAAAAATATATAATTTTCCAGCAAAACAAAAATATCTGAGCTTAAAATACATTTTGAGGCATTCACTGGTTCAACATTGTGGTTTGCTTGTTTTTTTTTAAAAAAAGAGATGCTCGAATGTCCCATAAAACCAGAGGGCTAACATCCAGGCCAAATAACATCTCCCTGCTGGAAACAAATTGCTAAAGAACTGACCTGAGTATCAGTCAGATGCAGAACTGTCTTCTTGTAGGAAATGATGTCAAAGTCAGTGGCCTTCCAGACGGCGTGACCGAGAAGATCGCCCACCTTCTTCTTCTTTGTAATGACGATGAGATACATGCCTGAACAAACAAGATGCATTAAACCGTGTGAAACGGCAGTCAGAGTTCAGAATGCCTTTTCATTCCTTGAATTAAATGTGAGTTGATCAGTCAAATTCACACTCATGAAACTACTCAACTCCTGACCAAAACACAAGGAAAAACAGATCTAACCTGCCACCAGCCGTATGGTTCCCATGATGCCACATATCGGACGCGTCACTGCTGATGGAGGGACGTCCTTCCTCACTAAATGAGAACAGAGGATATTACGGTTAATGACAGATATTAGTGGTTATAATTTGTGACCCTGGACCACAAAACCACTCAAAAGGGTCACTTTTTTGAATTTTTTATTTAAATATTTATATATCATCTGAAGGCTAAATAAGTAAGCTTTCAGGAGAATATATGGCTGATTTTCAGATTTGAAAATCTGAAATCTGAGGGTGCAAAAAAATAAAGTTGTCCAAATGAAGTTCTTAGCAATGCATATTACTAATCAAAAATTAAGTTTTGATATATTTACAGAAGGAAATTTACTAAATATCTTCATGGAACATGATCTTAATATCCTAATGATTTTTGGCATAAAAGAAAAATCGATAATTGACCCATACAATTTTTTTGCTATTGCTACAAATTTGATCCAAGATCACATATATTATGTATTTTTTTTATTGTATTATAATATTAACAATATTATTAATGTATTATACTGGATATTAATGCATAAATGCTAGACACTGACATTTCTTATATTATAGGAAAATATATCATTTTTATTATATTATACACTGTAAATTAACAATCATTCATAATTATAATTTATTATTATTAATAATATTATACAATATAAAATTTTATTTATTGGTTATTGTTAGATTACTGTGAATTGATCTGTCCTATATTTATTTATTCTTTTATTTTTATTCTTATTATATTACAAGAAAATATAATAATTTTGATTTATTATACTATACTATATTACATTATAAATTAAATAATTTACAGTATTATTATTCAACATTAAATACAATATTTTATTGGATATTTATCTTTAAATGTTAGACACTGATATTATATTATAGGAAACATCATATCAATATCAGTATGATTTTACACTATAACTTAAATAATAATAATAATAATAATAATAATAATAGAATTATTTACATTTTTAAAAGTTTATAATATACTAAATATTTATTGATTAATGTTAAAATTGTAACTTTGGATTATTATTTTAAATGTGCTATACTGGCTATTTTTTATATTTATTTTATTTATGATTATTTATGTTTTGTATTATTGGAAAATAACATTTATTATATTATGCTATACTATTATATATATATATATATATATATATATATATATATATATATATATATATATATATATATATATATATAATTTTACTATACAATGATTAATAATACATTAAAATAACATTACAATGAATAATAACATTCATAATAATATAAATAATACTAATGAAATGTATTATTGTTACATATTATTATTAATAATAATAATAATATTATATTTAAAAAATTGTATTATTGTGTATTATTTTAAATATATAATACTGGCTATTTATTCTTTGAATGTTAGATATTGGTATTTATTTTTATTATATTATAAGAAAATATAATTTCTATTACATTATAATATTATAGTATATTACACTATACTTTTAACATTACACCATACTATAAATAATAACAACAACTTGAAATAACATCAACAACATTCTATAATACTAAAATTGTATTATTATATTGAACATTTATTGGTTAATATTAAACTGTGATTGACAGCCCAGCAGAATATATTATGTTTTACTTCTAACAATTTCCAAATATGACTTGCATTTGCATCCTAGTTTGGGTTGAAAATATCTGTTGATATTTAACTAAGGAATGACTCAGAAACACACCAATTATTCAAATGCTTCTATGACCTCAAAAGGTCTTTAAACTATATACATTTATGGTCAAGTAAGCGATTAAACGGCAGATAAAGGCTGTTGTGTTTGCAGATACTGATAGCATCTGTGTATTCATCAACCAGCCTGTCGTTTCTGTGGTACAGGTGGCGTCTCAATTGTCTTCAGTACCTGTGAGGGTCATTTCTGTGGACACACGATCAATGGCGAGGACGTCTCCAGCTCCATCATCACACGCCTCGATGTAGAACTTCTCAGGGGTCGTGTGACTTTAAATAAAGAGGAAAGAGATGATTTTAGATTATTAGATGCATTTAATGTGCAGTACAGAAAATTTAAGAGCAGAACTTATCCATATGTGCCTCTGAATTCATCAGTTATATCACTTTCTTAAACTCTACAATAGCCAGCACTTTTATAAATGATGCCAAACGTATGCAACACTAAATGAATTATTATAATGTACTGCAAACTTGCATATTTATTATCTATTTGTGTATTATACTGTAGGTACGTCTTATTTAAAACTGATTTGTTGCTGGTTTTGTGGGATTTAAAAATTTATTTTGTGTAATTTATGTGTAATTTGTATAATTTGCTTTTACATATTTTGGTATGTATTATTTGTTAGAATATATACATACACACACACACACACACACACACACACACACACACACACACACAATATTCAATATATAATATATAATACATAATTAAAATATTTAAAATTTCATTAATTCTTTTTTGATATAGAAATAGAAATATAGAAATAAAAATACCAAAATGTATACTAATTAACCAACCACCCCCAACCCCCCATTTATATAATTTTTTTTCTTCATTTTTTCATTTATTTATTTTTTTCTTAAATTAACTTTTTTTTTAATTAAATGTACTTTCATCGTATGGGCCATGGTGGAAGAATATTTCCCAAAATGCGCTAATTAACCGCAAAATCTTTGAAAATGGTGCCAAACTTCAATATATAATTAATATATATAAAATTAGGTTTCATTATATATTTTTTGATACTTTCATATATGTATATATATATATATATATATATATATTTTTTTTTTTTTAGAATTATTAAATTAACTTTCATCGTATTTTCCCAGAATGTGCTAATTTATCTCAAAATCTATGAAAATGGAGATGAACTTCAATACACAATTCATATATTTAAAATTAGGTTTCATTATTAATTTTTTTGATATAGAAAGTATCTCTATACAGTGACATTCTGTGAATTTTTTGTGTAAATGACTTGAAATTTATATTGATTAAACCCCCTTATGTTTAATTTTCATAATGTGCTTTTATTTGTACAAATAGTAATAAATATTTATTTAATAATAAATATGGTGAAAGAATATTTCCCAGAATTTACCTCAAAATTTGAGTGTGGAGCTGAACTTCAATACATAATTAATATGTTCAAAAATAGGTTTCATTATATATTTTTTGATATAGACATGTAGCTTATACAGTGACATTTCTGTGTAAATTACTGGCAATTTATTTTTTGTTTGGAATTCTCTCTATATAGTGACATTTTTATTTGTATAATTTGCTTCTAGTTGTTATACCAATAAATATTATTATACTATATATATATATATATATAATTTCCCCTCATTTTTCCATTATAAGTATTAAATTAGCTTTTATCATATGGGCCATGGTGGAAAAATATTCCCTCATTGTCTCAAAATCCTCTAAATGGAGCCGAACGTCAATACATAATTAATATATTCAAAATTAGGTTTCATTATGTATTTTTTGATTTAGAAATTATCTATATATAGTGGCTTTTTCTGAAAAGTTTTGTGCAAATGACGTGCAATTTATATTGATTAACCTTCCCTATGCATTTTATTTATATGTATTTATGTTTTATAATTTGCTTTTATATTTTTCAGTATTTATCGTTAGTTACAATGATAGCTAATAGTAATACTAATATTGTTTTATAAGCATTATTTTCTGTATGATTTTGGCATCTGCACCAAGAGGAAGAGGAAAACAAAAACAGCAGCAACAACAACAACAACAACAACAGGTAGCTGAATTGCACAGAGGTTTAAGTAATCTGTTGTTGACCATCTCTAATCTAAACAACACTTTCATATGTTTTAGTCGAGTTTAATTGATTATTAAGAACTGACTGGAATCTGATCAGAACGATTGACGACTATCAGCACAATATGTGGCTCAAAACATAACAAGCTGCTCACTATAATAACATTTTGTGAAATAATAATGGTCATACATGCTCTCTGGGCAGATACTTCACTAAAATCCGGCCCAAAATTGCTGTCTACATAGGCAGCTCACTAGGTTTTGAGACACAGCCACAGACAGGCGCCTGTAGTTGACATAACTGACACTATTCATAGAGTTTAACCGCTCAAAGGTGATCTGTGAACTCTCTTCGATTCATCTAATCGATAATCAGGAATCGATGAGCATCAGAGAAGTGAATTAATACTCACAGATTGAAGGTGTTGTAGGTGGTCGCCATTTTTCCATCAGTTCGTTCCTGACCTTCGTGACGTGTCAATACAGCAGCGGGAATCCGGCGACAGGCGGCGAATACTAACAGGAAATGACCTCTGGAGGAGAGATAAAAGTCCCGCGGTGTAATAAAAGTCCCATGTAATACGTCTCTGATTAATATAACTGTTTTTTTTTTTTTTTTACATTTAGAACCTCTAGAATTTAGAAAAGATAAATAAACATATAGAGTATTCATAGTCACCAGGTTGGCTGCCAATAAAGGATCATAATTCAAAGCCAACCTGATGACTATTTTGTTATTAGCCGATTAAAGCAAGAATCGGCTAAAAACACATCTCTTCCATCTTTATTTGACCCTCTAACTTTAGCACTCTCTATTCTATTTCTATTCTTTAAAAAAAAAACTACTAGCTTCTCTATTATTTTAATATTATCTTCTCTTTTCTGTCTGTTTTCTTTTTATGTATTATGTAATTAACAAAAAAATTATAAACAGAATAATAAATAATGAAAATAAAACACACTAGATTGCTGTATTCTTTTTCTATTCTACAATTAACAAAAATAAATAAACAGAATAATAAATACTAAAAAAAATTATTATTACATTACATTATTACATTCATTTGTATGTCTGAAAAATTACTAAATAATTAATAAGGATGATACACAAATATACATGTATTCATGAAAAAAAAATGAAAATAGGAAAAGAGGCAGATTTCTATATATATATATAAATCTGCCTTTCTTTTCCTATTTTCCTATGTATTTACTTATTACAACAACAACAATAATTTGTTATATTATTAAATTTGGAAATATTTGTAATAATGGAATACATTTTTAATAATTATTTTTCAATATTATAACAATTTTAAACTAAAAATAATTATATTATTTTATTGTTAAATTATAGTCATGAATTATTATATTATTAATTCTTGTTTTGTTTATAATGATCATACTACTTATGATTTAAGTGTAATTATTAAAATAATTAAAATAAAATAAAGAAAATTATACAGTTACTAAATAAATATTATAATTTTTTTTTGAAAGAGAAACCAAAAGTTACTCAGAATGGTAACAAAATATGACAAGAACTCAAGAGGTAAACTGTCTCAGAACAAATTCATCTTGATAATGTCAGATAACTTTGATAGAAAGGCATGTAATGGATTACAATCAACCAAAAATTATTCAAACAGCTGTTAGTATGACAATATTTACAAAACTATCAACACTTTGTTGACCAATTTCCAAGCAATGGTTAATATCGTTCAGTCTGTGGTGTTAAAAGGTTGCATTAGCAATTAAAGAAAAAACACTTAAGCAAAACATTGTCAGTTCACATTTTTATCAATTTATTCTGGTAACTGTATGAAGAATTTTGGGGTATAATATGTCAGAGTTTGTTTTATTTCACTATCCTCACCTACATAAATGAACTATAGTGTCCTGCAGCCACTAGTAAAAATATCAAAAATGATATCTGGTGTCTGAATAATATTTGGTTTGACTGTATATACACAATATAACTTCTGTAACAACAATGATGATGGCTTATAAACATCATAATTTAATGAAAACTCAAGTGTATTTTGTTCTGTTGAAAACATTTAATACAAAAATCACAGGAAAATACTGTACAGCTGTGCGCAAAAACATCCATGTGTTTTAGCAGACAGATAATAATAAATAGGCAGATCTAATAGTGAATATCACTAGTGATCAGCGTTTAGTGCTGCCCCCTGCCCGCCATTCTCTGTACTTCATGCTGGTGTTGGGTTGACGCCGCAGCACTTCATCGCCTTTATCAATGTCTTTAGGTTCATCGTAAACTGTGGAGATGTGAAAGTCTTTTTTGGGTTTTTTAAGTGGAAGGAATGAGCTGAGCTTCTCTCCATGGTACCTGCAAACAAATATGAAATCAAACATCAGTCATAAGCACAAAAACATATATATTAGTCTGGGATCAGTAAGATTTTTAATTTTTTTTTTGTTTTATAAGTCTCTCATGCTCAAAGTTCCACTTATTTGATCAAAAATATTGAAAAAAGTAACATTATAAAATATTACAATTTAAAAGAACACTTTTTTATTGTAATATGCTGGAAAATATAATTTATTCCTGTGAAGCAAAGCAGCATTTTCATCAGCCATTACTCTAGTCTTCAGAAATCATTCTAATATACTGATTTATTGCTTTTATCATCAATGTTGGAAACAGTCATGCTGCTTAATTTTTTTGTAACCTGTGATACTTTTTTCAGAATTCTTTGATGAATAAAAAGTTAAAAAGAACAGCATTTATTCAAAGTAGAAATCTTTTCTAACAATGCAAGTCTCTACTATCACTTTTCTATCAATTGAACACATCCTTGGTGAATAAAAGTATTCATTTCTTTCAAAAAGATAAAGAAAGAAAAAATGTACTGACCCCAAACTTTGATCGAGGTGTTTATTGTTACAAAAGTTTTCTATTTTAAGTAAATGCTGTTCTTTTTAACGTTTTATTCATTAAAAAATTCTGAAAAAAGTATCACAGGTTCCAAAAAAATATATTAAGCAGCACAACTGTTTTCAACATTGATAATAAATCAGTATATTAGAATGATTTCTGAAGGATCATGTGACACTGAAGACTGGATAATGATGCTGAAAATTCAGCTTTGCATCACAGAAATAAATTACATTTTAAAGAATATAAAAATAGAAAACCACTATTTTAAATTGCATTAACTTTTCACAATATTACAGTTTTTTCCTGCATTTTTAATCAAATAAATACAGCCTTGATGAGCAGAAAAGTCTCCTTTAAGAAGCATTAAAAATCTTACTGATGCCAAACTTTTGAGTGGCAGTGTATGTGTATATATATCCAGGTTTTCAATGTAGATCAGTGAAGTGATGACTCACCCAAAGCCTCTTTTGCAGTTGGGATGTTGGCCGTCGTTCTCCAGTGCCTCCGCGATTCCCATTTGGCTGTTCCCGAGCCCTTCTCCGTCCCTCCAGCCCTGCTTCTCCATCACACGCCGGCCCACTCCCTACAAAACACACACAGCTTTAAGCATCTTACTGTTTGCAATAAGTATTTTCATCAAAAGTCACTTCAGTTACTGTTGCAAAGCTGAAACCTGAACAGAAAATTTGCCAGATACATAAACCACGGTAAACCCTTTGCAAATTGCACTGCAGTCAATGAAAGAACCAATTTCAAAAGTACATTTCTGTGTCTTCTGTATAATTAAAATAAGGCTGTAATTTTCAGCTATTATTGCAAATTATACATATATATATATATATATATAAACATTTAATACATTTTTATAAAAAATCTAATATATCATGCAATAATTTAAGAGTAATTTTACATTTGCATAAAAAAATGATATATATATATATATATATATATGATTACATGAATTAATTGATTTTATTTCTATGCATGTACATATAAAAATATGAAATAAATATAATTATATAAATAATTATGTTTACATGTATTAATTATATTTATATACGTGTAAATATAAAATGTTAAATGCATATATAAAATAATCTTAATTTTCTGTATGATAAATGATATTGTTAATATAAATGTATAAAACGTTTAAAATATGTTAAAACAATAAATGCAAATAAAATAATAATCATTAATTTGTAAACATTTAAAATGTTATTACTAAGTGTAAAAATCATACTTTTTTATTTTAACTATAAAAATATGTTATAAAACAATAGAAATTAATACTTTATTATATACTTTAATTAAATTTATACTATACTAATACTATATTTATAATATACTATAATTATTAAAAACATCAATGAAACCATAAATGAATAAAACCTGAGCTATTTATTCTATATATTAATGATTAAACTAATTACTCAATGTATTTATGTTTAAAATGATACATTAGTTTTTCATTTTTAATCTACGAAATAAATGTAAACAAAATCATCACTCTTAACTTGAGAAAATAAAATATTTTTAACAAAAAAATATCCTATTATAAAAATACAAAATTGATATGATAAATCCTTATTCATGAAAAAATACATTAAAATGTTTTATTTTAATTCTACAAAATAACAGTAAACAAAATCATAATCCTACCTTTAAAAAAAAAAATCACATATTTTTATAAAAAAAATTAATACAATAATAAAATATAGAATGACCAACCTTAATTTATGAAAAATACATTAAGTTATTTACATTAACATTAATGTAAATAAATTAACATTAATGTTCTTTTTTTTACATTAACCATTTATTTCTACTAAGTAAATGTAAACAAAACCATAACTTAACTATAAAAAACAACATATATTTTACATTTTTAAATAAAAAAAATATATAAATGTAAACATAAAATAATAAAATCGAATTCATTAAAAATTATGTTGATACTTTTTTGTTATGTAAATAAAAATGTACACAGTAGTAGTATATTTTTTTGTTTAATGCCATGTCAGCATCTTAGGCTATTTTCATGACAAAAACATTTAAAAAAAATACAAGTATAACGAATGGAATAAAAACTAGCAAACGGACAAACACAATTGTTATATTATGTTATATTTTATATTATTTTTTATATTAATTTTCAATTACACAAGATTTTTTGTATTAACATATGATAAAAATACTAAAACTTCTTCTGGCAAAATTATACTAAATATCTCTTTAAGTGATCCCGCAGTGAATTAAAAACATCCGCACCTTTGTAAACCTCTCAAAGCTGCCGATTTTTTGCTGTCGTCCTGGAAGCCCGTCCAGACCGTCCCGCAGCCTCCTCTCTGAGCGCATCTGCACATAATCTCTGGCATCCATGTCGCCTCCGTCTGAGGATCACAGTAATGCAGTGAGTGTTTGATGCCGTTCTTCTATCACAGCTTTCATATGATCTGATCATGAACATTTACCTTGGTCATAGTAGACGCTCATATCCACATCCCAGTCGTCTGCTGTTTGCTCATCGAAATCTGGGAAAAATCAGAGAAAAGATGAGCAACATGAGACAATCGCATCAACAGAATAATTCAGAAATATGTGCTGGCATTAAAGACACAATATGTAAGTTTTCGCCACTAGAGGGCGCATATTCCAAACAAAGGAAGAAACAAAGGCATAGTTTGATGATGCTGTAATTGGAGTGTGGAATCATGGGAGTTGTTGTCTTCATTAAGAAATGTGTTAAAAATGACAAACCAATCTATAATGTTTTATGGTTTATTTTTATGAAATAAAAGTAACAAATGTCAATAAAATGATAAATCTTAATGTTTTAAAAATATATATATAAAATACAAAATAATAAAATACAAAATGATAACTCTTAACATTAACAATTTTTCATTTTAATTCTAAAATGTAAACAATATCATAACTCTTAATATATATATATATATATATATTTTTTTTTTTCCCTAAAAGCTGTAAATGAATACATAAAACAATACAATTTAATTCATGAAACATACATTATATTGATACTTTTTTACACATTTAAACAGACTGAATGTAAATCTTTGTCTAACCTGTATAATAATAATAATAATAATAATAATAATAATAATAATACTTTAAATACAAATTTATAACATTTAATTAAATTAATTAAATATCTAAAAAAAGTAAATAAAATGATAAATCTTAATGTTTAGAAAAAAATAATTACATATAAAATAATAAAATATAAAATGATAACTCTTAACTTATGAAAAAGCACATTAACAATTTAACATTTTAATTCTACAAAAAAGTAATATTAATATTAAAAACAAATAATAGAAAAAATATTTTTTTAATTCTAAACATGTTAAATGCATACATAAAACAATAAAATTTAATTTATGAAATTATATTATATTTATACTTTTTTACACATTTAAACTGAATGTATATCTTTGTGTAAACGTTTGTTTTTGAGGTTTGAGTTTCTTGTATAATTATGCTAACTGTAATTCCCAGCTACTACTGCAAACTAAATCTTAATGTTTTAAAAAATAATTACATGTAATATAATAAAATGATAACTCTTAACTTAGGAAGTTTTTTTTTATTAGATATGTTTATTAATTATTACAAAAATACAAATACAGCGCCAGATGCACATCTCTATTTTTTACTTTCATACAAAAAGTGAGATTACAATATATTAGATGTACTTAATGATTTCATTATAACTCAGGCTGGAAATGATTTGTGAAAGAAAACAATAAGCACACAGTACCTCCTTCTTCCTCCTGCCAGAACTGAGCGTCTGTGTAGAAGACGAGGCCCGATCCGCCCTTTTCCCACTTCAACTCGATCTCCTCCTCAAACAGCCTTTCTTTAGTGCGCTCCTGACTGGTCACATCTTCGTGAAGGGCCTCGTGACGCTCCCACTCCTCACAGCGGTCATCGTCCTGCCCAAAACGCACATTTATTATAGAAAACAGATTTTATAAAACAGTATTTCTATAGAAATTACATACACTGCGGCTCAAAAGTTTGGCATCAGTCTGATTTTTAACGCTTTTTAAAGGAGACTTTTCTGCTCATCAAGGCTGCATTTATTTGATTAAAAATACATGAAAAAACTAATATTGTGAAATATTAATGTAATTTAAAATAGTGTTTTTCTATTATAATATACTTTAAAATATAATTTATTCCTGTAATGCAAAACTGACTTTTCAGCATCATTACTCCAGCATCAGCATCATTACTTTGCATCACAGGAATAAATTATATTTTAAAGTATATTAAAATAAAAAAACAACAACACTATTTTACATTGCATTAACATTTCACAATATTAGTATTATTTTTTTTCATTTTCATGAAAATTCAGCTTTGCATCACAGAAATAAATTATATTTTAAAGTACATTAAAATAAAAAAGTTACTTATTTTGAATTGCAATAATAATTCATAACATTACTTTTTTTCTGTATTTTCAGTAAAATAAATAGAACTTTGATGAGCATAAAAACATTACAAATCTTACTAATCCCAAACTTTTGCGCAGCAGTGTAAATAACTTAAAATATTTTATTATTAAAAAAAAAAAAAAATATATATATATATATATATATATATATATAAAATACATCTTTAAAAACTTTAATTTTTACAAATTAATAAATCTTAATTTATAAAATAAAATTTTTTTGAGTTTTTTATTCATTAAAATTTTAAATTATTAACTTTTTAATTTAATTTTATCATACCATTAAAAATGTAAATATAAAATGATGAATGTAAATAAAATCATTCTAAAATAATAAATCAGAATTCATGAAAAAATATTTGACAATTTAATTTTATCATGAAACTACGAAATAAAATGATACATTTAAATTTATAATCTTAATGTAAGATTTATAAATTAATTAATCTTAATTTACATAAATTATTTGTTTCTTATTATTATTTTATTTGTATTTAATTAAATTTATTTTAATAAAATTTATTTAATTTTATCATACAATTAAAATGAAATTTGATAATTTAATGATATCATGAAACTGTTAAATAAAATGATACATTTTAACTTATAATCTTAATGTAAGATTTATAAATTAAAAAATCTTAATTTATATAAAAAAATAAATTGTTTTGTTATTTAATTTAATTTTATCATACAATTAAAATGTAAATATAAAATGATGATTGCACAGTTTACTTTATTTTTAATTCAAAAATATGTACAAAAAAAATTATAATAATAAAAATACCATAATTATGAAATAATAAATCAGAATTTATGAAAAAATATTTGATAATTTAATTCTATCATGAAACTATGAAATAAAATGATACATTTCAATTCATAATCTTAATGTAAGATTTATAAATGAATACATCTTAATTTATGTACAAAAAACTATGGTTTATATTATTATCTTACTTTTATTTATTGAATTAAAATTTCCATTTAATAACATTTTTAATTTAAGCCCTAACTCACATCATCAGGGCCTGACAGCTCCTCTTCACTTTCTTCCTGTGACTCTTGATTGACAGGTGGATAACGGGGCGGGTCCTCTTCATCTGTCTGTGAGTTTGTGGGCGTGTCCTCTTGTACAGTTTGTGAGAAAGTGGGCGTGTCCTTATCTACAGTTTGAGAGTTTGTGGGCTTGTCCAGGCCACCGGGCCCCGAGATCTCGACTCCTCCAGCGGTGAAGACGCTCTCCACCGCGGGACTAATGACGGCTGTGCTGCGATACTGGTAGGGCACGTTCCCGTAGCGGCGATTCGAGCCCGTCTTGGGAAACGTGAGACCCAGTTTGCGAATGAGACGCGGCGGCAGGCGGCAGGACTGGATGAGCTCCAGGAAAACGCTCACCGGAGTGCCCACGTTCCCCGACGGCATGAGCGAGGGTGGATTGAGCTCTGACAGGCCCTTGAGGTCCGACATGGTGAAATGCTGCGATTGGGAGACGTGGCGTCTCATCTCGGCCTTCGTCTTGTATGGAAATGAATTATGATCTATAAAAACAGATTCAAATATGATGATTATAAAACTGTCTGGACCTTGGTACGCTGACATTCAGTTTACTTGAATCATGACATTTCGACAGATTCTAAGGGACATTTTTTTATGTGATCGGACGATTGGTCTTTATCCAAAATTCCCTTTTTCTTTTGGCAATTTGATAGTTCATGCATCAAGATGGTTCATGTTCACCCTTTAACACCTTCACAAAACATTTAAAGAATGTTTGCTTGTCTAACAATTGAAAATAGGGCTGTCAAACGAATAATCGCGATTAATCACATCTAAAAATAAAGTTCATGTTTACATTCTGCATGTGTGTTTACTTTGTATATTTATTATGTACATATAAATGCATGTATATATTAAAACAAAATATATATATTTATACCTGTATACAATTTAGATTATAAATACATATAAATATTTTAGATCTAAATCTAAAATATTTTTCCTTAATATATACATGCATGTGTGTGTATTTATATATACATAATAAATATACACAGTACACAAATATATAGTATGTAAACATAAACTTTTATTTTGGATGCGATTAATCGTTTGACAGCCCTAATTGCAAATGGTCATAAAATCTCATATATACCACATTTTAAATGACTTTTATGTATATAACGTATATAATTATAATTCATAGATGTATAAAATGACACATTTTAATTAATGAAAATTTAAATTTATTAGTACTATTTATTATATAAAATTTACTTAATTAAAAAAAAACATATCCATAAAATAATAAATCTTTGGATTTATCTCAGAATTTTTATGAAAAATGTTTAATGATTTAATTATATCATGAAACTATGAAATAAAATGATACATTTTAATTTATAATCTTAATGTATGAAAAAATTCCATTATTTTTAATTCTAAAATACACAAATGTAAACAAAATAATACAATTTATTATTTTTGAATAACAAAATATATAAATGTAAACATTAATGATAAATATTAATTCACAAAAAATATGAATGATTATATATATATATATATATATATATATATATATATATATATTTATATATATATATAAAAATTGTATAAATGTATGAAATCATAATTAATGTTCATTTGCATATAATTTAATTTGATCATAAAAATATAAATGTAAATACAAAATGATAATTTTACACTTACAATTTATTTTGTTTTTAATTCTAAAAATATGAATGTAAATATACAATAATAAATCTTAATTTCTGAAAAAATATTTAATTATCTCATGAAACAATTACAAATGTATAACTTTTTATTTTAATTACAAAAATATGAATGTACATATAAAACAATATTTTGAAATTGAATAACTGAATAATAATTTTGAAAAATAGTTTATTTTTGGTTTATTATGTAATTTGTCAATTATACTATGAAAAATAAAATATGAATGTAAATAGAAAATAATAAATTGTAATTTATGAAATTGTAATTTATAATTTGCTAATTTAATCATACAAAATTAAAATGTAAAAATAAAATGATGAATGTATTATTTACTATTTGTTTTTAATTATAAAAATATGAATGCAAATATAAAACAATATATTGCAATTAATTATTTTTTATTTTGTTTATTATGTAATTTGTTAATTATATTATGAAACAATATAAATTTAAACAAAATAATAAATTGTAATTTATGAAAAACATTTATAATTAGCTAATTTTATCATAAAACTAAAAATGTAAATATAAAACAATATATTGCAATTAATTGTGCAATTTATTAATTATAGTATAAAACATAAATGTAAATATAAAATGATTAATTCATAATCTTCATGTATAAAAAATACATTCTTTTTCATTTTAATGATAAAATATACAAAATGTAAACAAAATGATAAGCAATTTAAGATTTATATGAACGAATAACAAAATACATGTAAACATTAAATGACAAAACTTTTTAATTTAGAAATATACTAAGTGTAAAGATAAATTTATGAAAAAAGTATAATTTAAAACATCATTTAAAATGTTAATTATATAAAAAAATACACTCTTTAACATTTAATAAAAAAAAAAAAAAACATGAATGTAAAAATGTAATTATCAATTTTAATATATAAAAAAGTTATTTATTTATTTATTGTGTTGGGGCCAGTTAAAATATTGTCAGGACAAGTAGAAATACAAACACCAGCTATTTATTGTCCAAAACATTATATTCATACCGTGCTACTTTTATTTTGGCAGCGCACTCACCAGCCTGCTCTGATACTTTGACTCTCCTTATCAAACACTTTCTTCTCAGCCAGTTTCCTTTAGAATCGATCCACTGATTCCCCAAATACATCTTCATGAATCTGTCGGATTCCTGTGAGCGAACAGACACCACACAACAACACGAGCCCGCGGCTTTCCCCTCAGAACCATCCGAACCGCTCGTCCGCTCACTGGATCCGCTCTGCACTCGAACCTCCGGCCGATGGCGATAATGAAAACACGCGAATCCTTTACTCTCGATAAACTGGCTAAAATAGTTCCTTAGGTCCGCGGATCTGAAGCTGGCAGGAATGTTGTTTACAACGAAATACGTCACCTCTTCCGACGCCGCCATACTTCAGACTGTTGTGCCCGAATCCACATCCGGCTCTGATACGCACAACGCGGAAGTCGTTTCAAAATAAAAGTTTGAAATAACATACAGTAGACTAAAAAATGTTTGGGAAAAAATGACATAGAAACTGCAAGTAAATTTTACAAATAAACGGAAGGTAATACACTGAATATATTTCTGTTGTTTTTAAATATGTACAAATTTTAATTAAAAAAAAAATGTATTTACTGTTACCACAAAAATGTTATTGTTTTACTTTTAGTTTAAAAAAAAAATAATAATAATAAAAAAAAAAAACAGCAACAGCCGCATAGTAATACCCAACCTAATTTTTAAAATTGGAAAATAAATTAAAAAAAAAAAAGCTACACCTTAATGGTAATACACAACATAAATTTTAAAATCGAAAATTAATTAAAACAAAATTTTGCTACAAATTTTATTATTTTTTTTTTTTGTCATTTTTAGTAGTTTTTGTTGTTTTTAAATATGTAAAAAAAAAAAAAAAAAAAGAAAGAAAGAAAGAAATGTTGCATTGGAAACTAGTTTGAAGAAGTTTAAAAAATACTTTAGTGCTTGGAATTTTATTTTCTCACAGTCTATGTTGATATTCTACAATTATTTTATTCTATTAAAATAAAATAAAAAATAAAACATCTTATTTGTGAGTTTTCAAATATTTGAAAATATCTTGGTGCATTTCAATGTATAGTAATGTAAATAAAAGTAAATGTAAAAGTAAAAGGAAATCTTTTCTGCTCACCAAGCCTGCAATTTATTTGATTCAAAGTTCAAAAGTGATGGTAAAGACATTTATATTGCTACAAAAGATATTTATTTCAGATAAATGCTGTTCTTCTGAACTTTCTATTCATCAAAGAAACCTAAAATACTCAGCTGTTTTCAAAATAATAATAATATTAAATGTTTTTGAGCAGCAAATCAGAATATTAAAATGATTTGGAAAGATCATGTGACACTGAAGACTGGAGTAATGATGCTGAAAATGTAGGTTTGATCAAAGGAATAAATTACATTTTACAATATATTCAAATAGAAAACAGCTATTTTAAATAGTAAAAATATTTTAAAATTGTACTGTTTTTGCTCTACACTGGATCAAATAATTGCAGGCCGGTTGAGCAGAAAAGACTTCTTTAAAAACTTTTGACTGGTAGCGTACATGTATTATTTTTGACAAGAAAATAAAGCATATGATTTGAATTATTTTTCCCAGGTAAAAAATGTCAAACACATGTTATGAAAAAAAACCTACCCTTTTATTAAAATATATTTTCAAAATCATTTCTGTGTTCTCATGAAAAAAACGTGTCATTAAAAAAAAACCAGAATGTACCCCTATGAATGTAGCATCTATCCTTAGATAAACTCATATTACTGGCACTGGACAGAGAGGAGATGCATAGGAAAGAGTGAACTATTGCTTCGATCATATTGTGATTCATAAAGTGATATTTGGTGTTTCTCCACATCGCAAGCATTTCAAAATGATAGGCTTTGATTCTTAAAAATAATTCACCCAAAAATGATTCTGACTTGTTTACACTTTACTAGGCGTTTATTTTTGGGTGAACTATTCATCTACAGCATTCGGTTTCTCGTGGATATTTTATGGTGTCGTCAGTCTGGTCCACTAGAAAGCAAACATGTCTACATCGGTTGTGAATCCAGAGAGACGGAGAGTCTGAAACCCAGAGGAATGTGATCCGTCAGTCCGGCCAGCTGAGTCACGTATGTGAACTCCTCCAGCTCCTGAAATACAATGAAATAGATTTTTACAATTGAAAATATATTTACTGTCAGCTTAAATATATTTCAGTGGCAAGAAAACACATTTTGAGTCTTACAGTAGCCTACATTGATTTTTTTTCTTCAAGTGTGACATTATTTTAGTATCGAAAAGCTAATATAGTTTTTGTTAATATTTTGAATTTGATTTGATTTTCTGGTTTTAATGTTAATTTTAGCTAAAGTTTTACAGTGTTTGTACAGATACTGTAAAATGAAATTACAGGACTTTCAAGGACCTTTCAAGCACTACTTTGTGATTTTCAAGGACTTCAATCAAAGATCTCACTTGTCAAACAATGTCTTCTCTTTCAAATTCCAAAAAAAGATGGCAAAAATGGTCAAAATAAAGTGAAACGCATGTAAAGCATTACTACTAAAAAGTATACTACACTTTTACTACTGTAAAACCAAGGTTCATTTTCTTTTCATTTCTTTCATTTTTTTGTTTTTTATAACTGTACTGCCTTAATTGTTTGATGTGTTCTACTGTTTAAGAAAAAAGTCAGAAAAAAAGATTTGAAACAAATGATTTGCCATAAGCATTCCCAAACTGAATCAAATGAAATCATGAACCCGCATTGAAGTTCCAATTTAAAGCAAACGATTCACGAACTTGCTCTAAAGTTTGCGAACAATCATTTTAGACCAGTATTCGAAGTTCAGACTGTGAATCATTTGACTTAGATCAGAACTTTGTGTATCGCAAATCATTTGATTAACTCATTCAATTTACGAAATGATTCACAAACCCATTCCCATCTAAACAAAATGATTCACTTAACATGTTCCGAAGTCCCGATCTAAACCAATGATGTCGAAATTCAACAGTGAATGGATTTAATCTGCCTATTGCTCGTGAATCGCTTAAAATAAATGAGCAAATTCACACGTTTGAATCAATCGGAGTGGATCCAGCGTAAATGAATCATCTGTTTCTCTTTTTGTGTCTTCAGACATGTTTACATGACACTGTCAGTACTACTACTTGCTAGTACTAAGACATTAATGAAATAAGAGGAAAAAGTATTATGTTTATGTTTTTATTCCATTTGTGCTTATTGAAAAATATAAAATACTTATTTCATAGATGCATTGCCAATAATAAACTTTCAATAATTCTACCATTTTTCAAGTACCTCTTCAGGAATATGGCTATTTTCAAGGGTTTTCCAGGCCAGTAAATTTGTTGTTTTTTGGACATTTTTAATAGTTTCTGTTGTTTTTAAATATGTAAAAATGTTAAAATTAGAAATGCTGCACTGGAAACTTGCTGAAATGTTTTTTTTATTTTATTTATGTTACCATTACTTTTCAAGTAACAAAAATGTTATGATTTTAGTTTTAGATATCTAGAATAACTCTGATGTGAATACATTTTCTTGGATTTAAATTTATAAAGTGCAAAATGTATTTATTAGGGCTGTCAAACGATTAATCACGATTAATCGCATCCAAAATAAAAGTTTATGTTTAGATACTAGATGTGTGTTTTCTTTGTATATTTATTATGTAGATATAAATACTCACACATACATGTATATATTAAAACTAAATATTTATATGTATATATATTTATACCTGTATACAATTCAGATTATAAATAAATAGAAATATTTTAGATGTAAATCTAAAATATTTTTCCTTAATATATACATGCATGTGTGTGTATTCATATATACATAATAAATACACACAGTACACAAATATATAGTATGTAAACACAAACTTCTATTTTGGATGCGATTAATCGCGATTAATCACTTGACAGCACTAGTATTTATATATACATTTATATTGTTAAAAAAATACTAAAAATTGCCATAAAAATATATAGATAGAAAATATATTTTTTGGTCATTTTTTTGTATATTTTAAAATACACTATTTGTTTTGTTATATGGGGTTTCTTCTATGGCAAGTGTACTACATTGTCATGTCATCAAGTAAACAGTGAAGCACAGAAAGCTCATAATGATCAGGAAACGCACAGTTTTGCAGTGACTGGAGACAGAGCTCTCTCGATACAGCAGGTAATCGATCCGTCGGCCGACCCAGGGTTGATCAGGTTCAGGATAAACCAGAGGAACGCCTTCGATGGCCACCGGTGGAGAAATATAGTCCTTACGCAGCTCTTCAGTCTCTAGAGTCCTGCAGAGGAGATCAAACATAGGCCTACATTAGATCACAAAACACTAAAACCTTCATTTAAAAATATATACAAATATCTGACCGCTGCAGGTTGTCTGGTGTCCGCATGTTCTCATCGTAGAGCGTTGGCTGTTCCAACAGGGTTCCTACAAACAAAACCATTAGAAGTTTTGGGGTTTAAATATTTAGATTTGGAATCTCACAAAATCAAATCATTTTAATTACATTATTTTGTAATTACACTTTAATGATAAATGTAAAAACAAAATGTACAATTACATACAATAAAAAATAAAAAACAACAACAAAATCCTAATACTCAAACTAAATTTCAATATTGAAAACAATAAATAAATAAATAAAAAAAAACTATAATACCCAACCTAAATTTTAAAATTTAAATAATTAAATTAAATTCTATATAATAAAAGTAAAATAAAAACTACAATACCCAACCTAAATTTAAAAATTTAAATAATTAAATGAAATATAATAAATAAATAATACATAAAGTCAAATAAGAACTATAATACCCAACCTAAATTCTTAATAAAATAAATACTATAATAACCAACCTATATTTTAAAATTGAAATAATACAATTAAATATAATACATAAATGAAATAAAAACTATTATACCCAACTTAAATTTTGAAATTTAAATAATTAAATGAAATATAAGAAATAAAATAATATAAGAAATAAATAAAATAAAAAACATAATACCCAACCTAAATGTTGAAAATGAAACAAATAAATAACTAAATAAGTCAAATAAAAACTATAATACCAACCTATATTTTAAAATTGAAATAATTAAACATAAGAAATAAATACAATAAAAACTATAATACCCGACCTAAATTTTAAAATTGAAATAATTAAATTAAATATAATAAATAAATAAATAAAGTAGAATAAAAATATAATACCCATCCTACATTTTAAAATTTAATTCATTAAATTAAATATAATAAATACAATAAAAACTATAATACCCAACCGAAATTTTAAAATTTTAATAATTAAATAAAATATAATAAATAAATACAAAAAAACTGAAATGAATAAGTAAAAGTCAAATAAAAACTATTATAGTTTTTTATTAATATTCTGAATCAGTTACAGTTACATTTTCTATTATTATTTTACTTTTAGTTATGATTTTTAGTAATTTTGTTATGCGTTTTTGTCATTTTTGTATTTTTAAATATGTCTGTGCTACCATTATTATTACGAATGTCTTTTATTTTTATTTCAGTTTTATTTATTTTTTTCAGTTAACATTTATTTTATTTCTAGTAACTACATTTTTTATTATTTATTTTATTTTAGTTTCAGTTTAAATTTTCAAACTAAAAATAAATAAATAAATAATAATAATAATAATAATAAAATTAAAATAAATAAAAACCACAATATCCAAAGTCATATCTAACCAAAAAGAAGGAAAGAAAGAAAGACACAACATCAGCTAAGGAACAGAAACAGAAACATTCCACTCCAAAACATAGATTTCCTTTGCATACACTATTGAAATACGACTAAACAGTAAATGAGAGCGTTACCGATGACCCAGGGCTTCTCTCTCCCGGCTCCGGCTCTGCAGGGATCTGTATAGTCCTCAAACACACTGTGGCTTTGCTCCAGCCTGTCATCTGGAAACAGACACATGAACATCCTCCGTTAATGAGGCCTGTTGTTCCTCTGCATAAACACTGATCTTTAATCAAGTTATTCAATACACACCAGGAGAGCAGTTGTCAAAGTTAAAGTCGCCACAAAGCACATCAAACATCACCATCTCATCTTCTCGTCTGGTCACTGCCTGGAACTCATTGATCCATTTGGTCAACATGTTCAGCTGCTCGAAACGAATCTCTCCATCCCCTGATCAGCAAACATGCACATATTAAATCATTACAGAAATAAATGCAATTATTATTATTTGTGCACTTAGGATCCCAAATCAATAAAAACAATTCTTCTTGACCCCTGGGATTCTAAACTATTTAATTGGATTGGATTACATTACAATAGACATTGTCATATCCAAAAATCAATATGCTGTCATTATTTATTTATCATCATCAAACCTGTATTTGAGATCTGAGAGCCCTGCCGCAAGTGATTTAATTTTATTTAACACTATCATATGATTTCAGAAGAGCTGTAATATAAATCACAAGCCATATGGACTTCTCTTATGATGCTTTTTATGGCACTTCAATTGTGTTTTTGTCCTTTTTGCACCAGATATGCTATGAGCTGCTGTTGTATGACAGGGAGTGAGCTGATGATAAAATAATTATTAATTAATGATATAATATATTCAAAATAATAATAATAATAATAATAATAATATTTTAAATAATTAAAAAATAAAAACAGCTTTAATAAAAAAAAAAAAAAAAAAAAAAATTAAAAAAAAAATTATTGGATTTTTTCTGGGTTGGGTGAGAAGGAATTGAGACTTGAGAATTAAATTGTTCTTAATAATTAAAAAAATAAACTACTAATTTTTTTTTAACTTAGAGGGACTAAAAAAAAAAATTGAGAATCCCTGATGGATAAATGTAAGTTTTATTTAGTTTTTATTTAGCTTTAGTTCAGTTTTAGCAATTTTAGTGCTTGAAGTCAAACTAAATGAAAATTAGAAAGTTTTTAATCTAATATTTATATTTTTATTTATTATTTTTCAGTTTTTTTAATGAACAAAATTGTTCTAAAAGTTTTAGTTCATTATAATAACCCTGAACAGGATAAATTACACATTTATACAAAAATAAATAATAATCTAATAATAATTATAAGTAATCTTATAAATGTGTATGTGATTTATAAAAATCACATTTATAAATAAAAAATAAAACAGAATGACATGACTTGTTGAGTCAACTTAAAATAATTTGTTATCTTGCTGCCTTAAAAAACAAAATTTTTTGTTTAGTCAACTTGAATATCTAAGTTGTTACTTAGTACAACTTAACATTTCAACTTGAATAAACTTATTTGAGTTGACTGAACTTAAAATTTTAAGGCAGCAGGGTAACAAATTATTTTAAGTTGACTCAACAAATTGTGTATTTTGCTTTTTACAGTGCATCTTATTACTTGCCTTCAGGAGCGTGCAGGTGAGTGCAGTTAATATACCCGACCATTTTCTTCTCATCTTTTCTTAACCCGATTTCCACCTTGTGAGAAAAAAGGTCAATTTTACTTTGGTTCCTTCATAAAAAATTATAGATCAAACACAACATTAAATGGATAGTTCACACAAAAATGAAAATTTGGTTATTATTTACTCACACTCCACTTTTTCCGAACCTGTTTGAGTTCCTTATTTCTGATTAACACAAAAGAAGATATTTTTGAACTCCAACATTCTTCAAAATATCTTCTTTTGTGCTCAACAGAAGAAAGAAACTCATACAGGTTTGAAACGATTTGACAGTGAGTAAAGGACTTTTCACGCAGAACGCGTCTTTGTGTCTAAAAAAACACGAGAGACAGTGCTCAGGAATGAATTTTAAAAAAAAGTGGCAATAAAAATTTATATAAAAAAAGTATATAAATTGTCAATTTGTGTTTAGAGTCCTTTGAAGCTGGATTTAAACTGCATTTTGGAAGGTCAAACTTGACGGCACCATTGAAGTCCACTATATGTAGAAAAATCTTGAAATGTTCTCCTCAAAAAACAATTTCTTTATGACTGAAGAAAAAAAGAAATGAACATATTGGATGAAAAAGGAGTACTAGAGGTCGACCGATGTATCGGTTTTGCCGATTAATCGGCACTGATAGTTGGCGGTTATCGGCAAAAATCTATGCTGAACGTTTTTTGCGGTTGCATCCATTGCTGGAGCGGCTGAGAAGGCTCTGCTGTCATTATACAGTATGAGAGCCATGAGAGCTATAATATAGATTGCGTTTTTTCTTTCCGTTTGCTCTGTTGTTAAACACCGAACTTCAAACTCATCGATGCCGCTGTTTGATCATTCTTGAAGTAGGCCTAAACTTATGTCCGTTTGGTCATTAAATAAACAGTTTTAGACCACTGTTTGAACTTTAGCTCGGTTTGTGACTAAAATATTTAGTTATTTTGATTAGATATTCATCAAGTGTTCTAGAATAGAAGCAGTTAAACTGTAGAAGCAGTATACAAACAATATCCATATCATGTAATTTCAATACTATGGCTTTTGTGTAGATGTTTAAAGACTGTTGATATGGAAACACTTCACAATAAGAGTCCATTTGTAGCATTAACTAAGATTAATAAAAGCTCTAGAATGTAAGTATTGTTCCATGTTAGTGTGTTAATTTCACCTTTTACTGATATTTTTTAATATTAATACATTTATTATTTTACAAAGTATGTTTCAGTCCTTTTTATTTTTTTAAATAAGTAGCGACTGTTTTAGTTTCTATTCAGTATCTATTTTAAAAACTAATCACAGAACGCGTCTTTGCAGAACACCAGACGCAGCGCTCAGGAATGTTTTTTAAAAAAAAAGCGCAGCATAGAACATGAGGGTCTGGGGACGCGCTTTTGAGACATGATGCAATAATGCCAATAAGGGGCATTTTCAGTATATATCTACTCAGTGACAGAGATTTTTTAAGGAACAAGTTGTGACAATCGCTTGAAGAAATGCCAGCCATGTTGCCGTCAAATAAAACAGTTGCCATGCCAACTTGCTAATGTACACAGAAGCTCACAACACTTGCCCCGCCTCTGAGTTCTTCTGATTGGTTCACTGCTTCGTAACTAACATTGATGAGCGGCACTGTGTGTAAAAGTTGAGATTCTTTTAACTTGACACAGCGTCTTAAAAATGCGGCGCTCCTGTCCGAGGCGCTGCAAAAGATGCGAGATGCAAGCGTAATGGTCATGCACGTCCATCAAGCGCGTTTACATAGAAAAACAACCCTTAGGTGCCATTCACACAAAGCGCGTTTTTCCATTCCAGTGCACTACTTTTTTATTGTTTTTATGTAAACACACGCTTGACGGACGTGCATGACCGTTACGCTCGCGTCTCGTGTCTTTTGTACAGGAGCACCGCATTTTTAAGACGCTGTGTCAAGTTAAAAGAATCTCAACTTTTACGCACAGCGCCACTCATCAATGTCAGTTCCAAAGCAGTGGACCAATCAGAAGAACTTGGAGGTGGATTGCGAGCTTCTGTTTACATTAGGTAGTTGGCATGGCAACCGTTTTATTTGACGGCAACATGGCGGAGGCGCTCATAGTGGCTGTGTTCAGATTAATGTGTTAATTTCTACATTTACTGATATTTTTTAATATATAATATTAATAATATTAATACATTTATTATTTTACAAAGTATGGTTCAGTCCCTTTTTTAAATAGTAGACCACTGTTTAAGTTTCCATTCAGTATCCATTTAAAGCAATATGGGTCGATTAATCTGTGTCAGTGTGGTCCAGTTTAGCTATCGGTATCGGTAACATCCTTCGACCTCTAGTGAGTAAATTATCTGTAAATTTTTGTCCTGGAAATGAACTAATCCTTTAATGTTGACAGAATTTAAATTTCTGAGTGAACTATCCCAACCCTTTGACTGAAAAATTGTATATTTAAAATTTTTAAAAATAGCAGCTTCATCGGAATGAGATGACACTTGGTGACTTTTGTCACATTAGCAACGTGAACACACGAAAAAATCATGGACATGATTCGGATATTTTAAAGGGTCAAAAAAAAAAATAGTCACACATACCTTCTTCGCGGTCAAAAATGACCGACATAGGAAATGAATGGGAAATACCAAAAAGTATGAAAAGTCAGATAATCTTTTGGTGGTATGAACTACAAATGAGCCACTGTGCAGAAAAAAGTGCAAGGGCTGACACTCTAAAATATCAAGAGTGCGAAATTGACAGCCACGTGCACCTCTGTATACATGTATATATGGAGATATACAGGAGGTTACATGACTTTACACACGTTTTTAATTTTTAAATGCCAGCAATGGCATAATTCTCAGTTCAAAAAACGGATTTTAAATGCTTTCACTCTATTTTAATATGAAATAATGAATTTATTGAAAAATAATATATAAATAATTAAATACAAAAATATATATGAATTCCAATAAAAAATAGCTTATTAAAATTGTATAAATATTGTATAGTATCATAAAAGCTCCTCAAAATTCTAAATAATAATCAAAAAATATTATTGAACAAAAATGTATTGCATTGATTTTCCTGAAAAAAAAGAAAAGTTACATTTCAAGGTTTCGGTCATCTTTGACCGCGAAGAAGGTAAGTGTGACTCCCAAACGAAGAGGGCCAGAGGGTTAAATCAATGTCGTACCTTTACAGTGAGCAGGCCTTTGGCAGCCAGAGCGTCTTCTCCTCGTCCATTCGGAAAGCAGCGATACTCGGCCTCCATCACAGGATAGCGACTAGCCAGGAACAACCCGCTGTTAAAAAACTTAAAAGACGAGCACGTCCCAGCAGGATGACAAGCGTAAGCGCCGACGTCGTAAAGCACGTGTCCGTAGAGCGGCCCGAGAGCCCTGGCGAGCTTCAAAGCGGCTCTTTTGTCGAAAACCTCCTGGAGACACACGACGTCCACGGAGGACGGGAACAGAGCGGACACTTCCATCGGGACGTCGGCGTCCCGCGTCCGAGGCGGATGGTTGTGCTGGTTGGAGTTCTGATTGCAGTTGGGTTTGGGAAGGTCAACATCTTCCGTCTGATTGGGGGCGGAAACGTCGACGGATCCGTACGAAGACGGCGCCGGTTGCGGGATCAAACTGCTGGACGGAGTAACCGTCCCACAGCTGCTGGGAGAATCGACGAAGATACGGATGTGAGGGCGGGTGACGCCCTGAACGATGCTTTTTCCGACGTACGCCGCGCGTTTTTGCGTGTGACCGAGGTTGTTGAAGCGCGCGACGCCGTCGGGAAGCAAGCACAGGTTTCCCGTTAAAAACCCGAAACTGACTTTCCCCGTCTCTTCCCATCTAGCGTTCCGATCCTCCATGGGAATGCTCTGCTCCTGATAGTGGTACGCGAACGGTCGGCGTACGGCCTGCAGCGGCGCCCACAGTACGAACCCTATCAGCGCGAACGGTGTGAAGAGCACGAACAGGATGAAGAAGAGGATGGAGCCGAAGAACACCTGAAGCGGATGGAGGTAGCACTCCATTTCGCGGCGCCACATGCGCTCCAGACTGGTGGAGATGCAGATGGAGAGGAGACGGTCCAGGAACCAGAAACAAGGGAAGATCAGACCCCATCCTACGGCATGGAGACCTTCCAGGAAGAAATTGGGGAAAGGAGACGCTCTTAAAGACATGCCTCAGCGCCAAACGCCAACCAGAGACGCCTTCTCATCTCAGATCCTCCACAGGACCGCTGGAGCTCTGTAGATGACGAATAAGAGGAAAAAACATGTTTAGTAAAGCTGCAAGGCTGTATATTTACTTGAAGGATTAGTTCACTTCCAGAACTAAAATGTACAGATAATGTACTCAACCCAAGATGTTCATGTCTTTCTTTCTTCAGGCGTAAAGAAATTGTTTTTTGAAGAAAACATTTCAGGATTTCCCTCCATATAATGGACTTCTATGGTGACCCCGAGTTTGAACTTCCAAAATGCAGTTTAAATGCAGCTTCAAAGGGCTATAAATGATCCCAGATGAGGAATAAGGGTCTTATCTAGCAAAACAATCGGTTATTTTTTAAACAAATTGACAATTTATATACTTTTTAACCTCAAATGCTTGTCTGGGGGCACTATTGAAGTCCACTATATGGAGAGAAGTCCTGAAAAACAATTTCTTTACGACTGGAGAAAGAAAGACATGAACATCTTGGATGACAAGGGGGTTGAGTACATTATCTGTAATTTTTTGTTCTGTAAGTGAACTAATCCTTTAATCAGCTACTTAGGTGGATTGTTTGAACCCGAGTTATTTTTGTTAATTAACACTTAAACCTTATCAAAAAAATAAATAAAAAACTACTTGATATAAAATCTAGTTGGCCAGTAAACATTTCTCATTTGTGTTTGGGTACTAAAATTAAAATATTTAATTTAAAATTAAAACAATTTAATTTAATTTAATTTAATGAACAACAAGGTATAGAAACATTTTAAAAATAATTAGCAAAAAAATTTGTGTCGTTGGCAATGTTATTGAATTTTCATTTTCACTTAGTTTAACTTGAAGTACTTATTTTAATAAAACTGAAACTGAAATAAAAATAATTAAAAATAATGACGAAAAAAACATTTTGTTTTGGTAAAGTAAAAGGTTATATATTTACTTAATCAACTAGTCGGTGGATTGTATGAACCGGGATTATTGTGAACTCAAATTAAAACCATAATACTTTAAATAAATAATAAATGCTAGCTGCTGAGAAAACATTTCTTATTTTTGCTCAGTTCAGAAAATTAGAAACTAGATTTTTAATTTTGCTAAAACTAAAATAAAAGACATTTGGAAAATGTTACAAAAAAATCATTATTTAAAAATAAATAAATAAAACATATAAATTTACTAAAAATGAAACAAAAATATTTACACACTAAATGATTTTTTTTAAATTTATCTAAAACTAAAATAAAAGACATTTGGAAAATGTTACAAAAAAAAATCATTATTTAAATAAATGTATATATATATACACATACATACACACACCTAAATTTACTAAAAATTAAACTTAAAAATATTTGCACACTCAATGATTTTTTTTTTTTTTTTGCTAATACTAAAATAAGACATTTTGAAAATGTTACAAAAAAACATTATTTTTCAAATTATTTTTTAAATATATTAATTAAACTAAAACTTTTTGTGTTAGCAAAGTATAAGGCTACATATTCACTTAAACAACTAGTCAATGGATTTTATTAACTGGGTTATTGTTAACTGTAATTAAAACCATAAGAAAGCATTATTTTAGAAAAACGTTTTGACTTAAAACTTAAGTGTCAAGAAAATTCCTTATTTTCATTTAGTCTAACTAGAAGTACTAAAATGACTAAAACTAAAACCAAAATGACAAAATGAGCTAATAAAAGTGCAAAAAACACAATACAACTAATAAAACTACCTACAATTAAAACAAAACTGATTCAAATTATTGATCAAATGTATAATAGTAAATCAAAGACACTTGAACAGCACAAGTCTGTCTTGAATGAAAACCCTGAGAAATAAAGATCTCACAGAGTAGCTGCATCTTTTTTTAGCACAAAACGGCGATAAAAATGTAAAAAGCATCTAGATCTACCTCTATGTACAACTAGTCAGTTGGTGGACTAGCCCTGCTCCTTTCATTTCATTTTCAATGCATTAGTTCAGTGAATGGCTTTGTCAAACACAATGATGTCCACGTAGGCTGTTAAACAGGACAAACATGTTTTCATAACCTTTGGTTGGAATTTATTTTCAGGCATCTACTGATCTTAGTGCAATAAAGTCTGAATTCTCAACTGGTGGTTTTCATGGTCACATTCAACGAAACTCACCAGAGACACTAAATACAGAAATAACCTGACAGCTACTACAATGGTCATGTTTACATGAGCTACATGCTCTTGACATTAAATAAATTGTCTCCCTATCCATTTTCTAAATGCATATTATTGATCTTATTTTATTATTATTATTTTTTTTTTTTTTTTTACCTTTAATCAAAATGTCTGAACTGATGAATTACAAAATATAGGTCATATATCTTTTACATTTACATTTATGCATTTGGCAGATGCATGCTTTTAAGACTTTTACATTCAAGGAACATATTTCCTGGGAACCAAACCCAACTGCTTTACGGCAAAAATAAATAAATAAATAAATAAATAATACATTTAGTAAATTTGGTCAAAATATATATATTTATTTATATTGTGAATAATTAAGGTAAATTAAATATATAGTTGAAATTTTAAATAAATAAATAAAATATTAATAATAACATTAATAATAATACATTTGGTCAAAATATATTTTATTTTATTTAAATTTAAATACAATTGTTGAAATTGAAAACATATTAAGTTTCAAAATTCATGTACTAAAATATATTTAAAAATTTATTTTTAGGGGCAGGAAATTACATTTACAGTAGCCTACACAAAGTCAGAAAAATGCCAATGTAGATGGAATAGTCTAATAGACAAAGCAGACTTTTACTTTTTTTTTCCTTACTTTTTTTTTCAAATGTGTTATACATTCACACATAATAGAGATTACAAAGTTTTTCTTTAAATGTGACACGTGAATGTATTTTCTTAAACTGAAAGTATAGATATTTTATATATTTTTATATAACAATTTTCCAAAATCATGTTTTTTCATTGTGAATTCCAATTAATCTCAATCACACTGCAGTTGGGTTATTTTGATTTAAGTAAAAAAAATAATAAAAAATGTGAAAAAAATATATGAAAATGGTTTTAAAAAAAAAAAAAAAAAAAAGTAAAATAAAAATTTAAAATAAATAAATTAAATTAAAAAATAAATATATCATGTAAAAACATTAAGCCTCCTCCTGCTCCAAAAGTGTGTTTCTTCTCCAGCTCAACTGTTTCACTCACACATTGACTTTCTGAACTCACAAATAACAACTCTGTGAGCAAAACAGCTCTGCGCATAACTACAACAGGATATTATGGTATGTAATCTAACAGATAACAATCAGAGGATCTTGGTGCATTTCCTCCAGCAGCAGCAGCTCTGCTTCATTTCTCACCCTGATGACCAGTGTGCACTGCAGATAAAGTAGTATGTACTGTAGTGTGCTGTTCTTGAGAGATTAGAGTATGGCAAGCAGTTTTAACATTTAATGCCGTACTAGTATCCATTTTCATGCTACTAGTAGTTATTTTTTAGATACTAGTATACTTTTTATTAGCTACTAGTGCTTATGCTTTAGCTACTAGTCGCTATTCGTTTATTAGTGTCTTTTGTAAAGTTACTAGTACTTATTCCAAAAGTAACTAGCATTTAAATATAGTTTTCTTGTTAAGAAAAATAAGTACTTATTTTTTAGTTACTAGTAACTTTTTAGACCAAAGATATCCTGAACCTAATAGATACTATTAAGAACCTACTTTTTCAATTAGCATTTCTGCTCAGTATGGCTGTTGTATGATGAATATTAATAAACCAGTGATTAGTGACCTGTGATTATTCCATTAGTGACTGATATCTATCTATTAAAATATTACTAACAGATACAGATCCCCATAGAAGTCAATGGCAAAAAAACAATAGTTGCTAGTCACTATTGAAATAAGTTATAGTATCTAATGAATGAATACTAGTATCTAATAAATAAGTACTAGTATCTAATGAATGAATACTAGTATCTACTGAATGAATATTAGTATCTAATGAATGAGTACTAGTATCTAATAAAGAAGAACTAGTATGTAATGAATTAATACTAGTATATAATAAGTACTATTATCTAATGAAGGAGTACTAGTATATAATAAGAACTAGTATGTAATTAATAAGTACTAGTATCTAATACATAAGAACTAGTATGTAATGAATGAGTACTAGTATATAATGAATGAGTACTAGTATATGAGTACTAGTATCTAATAAATAAAACTAGTATGTAATGAATACTAGTATATAATAAATAAGAACTAGTATGTAATGAATAACTACTAGTATCTAATACATAAGAACTAGTATGTAATGAATGAGTACTAGTATATAATGAATGAGTACTAGTATATGAGTACTAGTATCTAATAAATAAAACTAGTATGTAATGAATGAGTACTAGTATATAATGAATGAGTACTAGTATATAAGTACTAGTACCTAATAAATAAAACTAGTATGTAATGAATGAGTACTAGTATATAATGAATGAGTACTAGTATATAAGTACTAGTACCTAATAAATAAAACTAGTATGTAATGAATGAGTACTAGTATATAATGAATGAGTACTAGTATCTAATAAATAAAACTAGTATGTAATGAATGAGTACTAGTATATAATGAATGAGTACTAGTATATAAGTACTAGTACCTAATAAATAAAACTAGTATGTAATGAATGAGTACTAGTATATAATGAATGAGTACTAGTACCTAATAAATAAAACTAGTATGTAATGAATGAGTACTAGTATATAATGAATGAGTACTAGTATCTAATAAATAAAACTAGTATCTAATGAATGAGTACTAGTATATAATGAATGAGTACTAGTATATGAGTACTAGTATCCAATAAATAAAACTAGTATGTAATGAATGAGTACTAGTATATAATGAATGAGTACTAGTATGAGTACTAGTATCTAATAAATAAAACTAGTATGTAATGAATGAGTACTAGTATATAATGAATGAGTACTAGTACCTAATAAATAAAACTAGTATGTAATGAATGAGTACTAGTATATAATGAATGAGTACTAGTATCTAATAAATAAAACTAGTATCTAATGAATGAGTACTAGTATATAATGAATGAGTACTAGTATATGAGTACTAGTATCCAATAAATAAAACTAGTATGTAATGAATGAGTACTAGTATATAATGAATGAGTACTAGTACCTAATAAATAAAACTAGTATGTAATGAATGAGTACTAGTATATAATGAATGAGTACTAGTATATGAGTACTAGTATCCAATAAATAAAACTAGTATGTAATGAATGAGTACTAGTATATAATGAATGAGTACTAGTATCTAATAAATAAAACTAGTATCTAATGAATGAGTACTAGTATATAATGAATGAGTACTAGTATATGAGTACTAGTATCCAATAAATAAAACTAGTATGTAATGAATGAGTACTAGTATATAATGAATGAGTACTAGTATATGAGTACTAGTATCTAATAAATAAAACTAGTAATGAATGAGTACTAGTATATAATGAATGAGTACTAGTACCTAATAAATAAAACTAGTATCTAATGAATGAGTACTAGTATATAATGAATGAGTACTAGTATATGAGTACTAGTATCCAATAAATAAAACTAGTATGTAATGAATGAGTACTAGTATATAATGAATGAGTACTAGTATCTAATAAATAAAACTAGTATCTAATGAATGAGTACTAGTATATAATGAATGAGTACTAGTATATGAGTACTAGTATCCAATAAATAAAACTAGTATGTAATGAATGAGTACTAGTATATAATGAATGAGTACTAGTATATGAGTACTAGTATCTAATAAATAAAACTAGTAATGAATGAGTACTAGTATATAATGAATGAGTACTAGTATATAATAAATAAAACTAGTATCTAATGAATGAGTACTAGTATCTAATGAATGAGTACTAGTATATGAGTACTAGTATCTAATAAATAAAACTAGTATGTAATGAATGAGTACTAGTATATAATGAATGAGTACTAGTATATAAGAACTAGTACCTAATAAATAAAACTAGTATCTAATGAATGAGTACTAGTATATGAGTACTAGTATCTAATAAATAAAACTAGTATGTAATGAATGAGTACTAGTATATAATGAATGAGTACTAGTATATAAGAACTAGTACCTAATAAATAAAACTAGTATCTAATGAATGAGTACTAGTATATAATGAATGAGTACTAGTATATGAGTACTAGTATCTAATAAATAAAAACTAGTATGTAATGAATGAGTACTAGTATATGAGTACTAGTATCTAATAAATAAAAACTAGTATGTAATGAATGAGTACTAGTATCTAAAGATGTACTAGTATGTAATAAATAAATAAAAAAGTACTTGTGTCTAATGAATAACTAGTAGTATATTTCTAAAAGGTAGGTTACTTACCTAACGAATACGTACTAATTCTTAATAGAAAAGATACCAGTATCTAAAAAATGTGTGCTAGTAGCACGGAAATAGAAAGTGGTGCGGTTTATAGATTAAATGTTAAAACGGCTTGCCATAATCAGAGGCTTACAGCTCCACTTCATCTGCTGTTAAACCGCATATACTGGATCGACACGTAATTGATTTATCGATCGACAGCATTTGCGACACTGAAATGATCGAATGCAATACTCAGTACACTAATACGATCAATAATGAATGATCAGATCACATTATAATGTCAGCGACTGCAGTGCAGGAAACAGGTCGAAACACTAGAACAACACGAACTCCACACGTGTGCTGCTGACGTCATCGTGCATCTGCGTCAAATTATCATATTATAATTATTTCCTCTTATTCTCTCTTTCACTACTTGGCATTTTCCCGTCTAAAGCCCCGTAATCACGTGTTCCCGGTGACCGGATCCCGGTTAGCAGGGCGGGTAATGGTGAAGTTTACCTGTCGGTCTGTCTGTCACTCACCTGACTGTGTTTTCTGCGCGCGACAGTCTCTGTTGTGAACGCGGGCTGATGTTTTGGCTCATGCCGGTCCGTCCGTGTATCGGACAGCTTTCTGACTCACTGAAGGCGGTTCATTTGGTCTCTCTGTTGCTGCTCGCGTCCCTCCAGCGGTTTCAACACGCACACGTACCGTATAATGGGTCGTGCGCGCACCCGTACACATACCCGCGCGTGCACATGCGCGCCTCTGCAGAGCCCTTCTTCCGAAACTCACTTCACTTCCTGGATGTTTGGGGCCCTGGAGACCCCTGCGTTGTGAGGCCAGATAAAACGAGGTACCTTTTGGTGAATCACGCAGAGCGAGATTACAATTTATCGTAATAATTTTTCTATATTTTTATGATGAAAATGTAAAAAAAAAGATTTTTTTTTACATTTGAATATTATATATTGTTTAAATATTCATACATAATATATAAATATACTAATTGGATCTTAGCAATACATGTACAACAATGCATTTTTTTTATTGGACTAGCAACTAAACAAAAATACAGAAATTATAATTCATTATTTATTTTTAATATTTCAATTTTATTATTTTGGACTAGCAAACAAAAATATAGAAAATTCTGAAGATATAATTCATCATGTATTTTATTTTTTTTTTGTTTTATTTTATTATTTTGGACTAGCAAACAAAAATATAAAAAATCTTGAAGATATAATTCATGATATGTTTAAGCCCTAAAACTGCCATTTATGTTTGTTTGTTTGTTGGACTAGCAACTAAACAAAAATTTTGAACATTCTGAAGATACAATTCACTATTTTATTTTATTTTTTATTATTATTTTTTTTCCCCGCATTATTTTGGACTAGCAAACAAAAATATAGACACAATTCATTTTTTATTATTTTATTTGATTATTTTGGACTAACAAAAATCTTGAAAATCTTGAAGATATAATGCATTATATGTCTAAACCCTAAACTTGCCATGTATTTATTTATTTTATTATTTATTGGACTAGCAACTCAACAAAAATTTAGAAAATCCTGAAGATAGAATTCATAAATTAAATTAAATTAAATTAAATTAAATTAAATTAAATTTTTATTTTATTTTATTTTATTTTATTTTATTATTTTGGACTAGCAAACAAAAATATAGAAAATTCTGAAGATATAAAAAAAGCACATATTAAAAGTAGATGTATACAATTTTTAAAATTTTTTTTATTTAAAACAATATATATTTAAATTAATTACACACACACACACACACACATACATATACATATATATATATATATATATATATAAACAATTTAATAACATAGTAATGTAATAATAATGTACAATTATTTAATTTATTTAATTAATTAATAACATTTAATTATTTACATTTATTTGACAATTACATATTAAAAGTAAATGTATACATTTTTAATAATTTTTAATTTAAAATTACATTTAATTTATTTAAAAAAATGTATTTACTACTATGACTAATTTAATACAATAATAAATCCATAATTTAATAATACAATAAAAAAATATTTAAATAATTAACAGATGAACTAAATTAATCATGTACCTGAATTTTACAAAAAAACATATTCCACATAATATTAAATATAAAAGTATAAATGTAAAATATAACATTTGTATTTAATAATTTTTTTTCTAAAAAAAAAAAGAATATGAATATTTCTAATAATATTAAATATAAAAGTATACATTTTATATTCTTTGCTCTAATATTTTTCTAATAATAGAAATAATATAAAATAAAATACTAATATAATATTAATATTTCTAATAATATTAAATATAAAAGTATAAATTTAAAATATTAAATTTGTATTTAATAAATGTTTTCTACGGTCAAAAAATCTCTTATCTGACCAGAATGACTGACCAAACCGTCGACTGATGGAAACTTTGCACTCAAATGTAAGAAAAACAATGTCCAAAGCAATAAATTTTTTGATAAAAATGTTTTATTCCCTTCTTAAAACTAAAATGGAATGGATAAAAATCAAGGATGGATAACATAAACACAGTGGAAGATAAATCAGTGTATTTGCTTTTGATTATATTAATAAAACAGATAATAATAGTGAGCATAAGAGCAGAGACTAGAGTTTCACATCGCTTCAGGTTTTCAGGACGTTCAAACGTTTTCATTGTCTCTGCATATCGTATGTGTTTGTTTCTCCAGCGCTGGACTTTCAGCCACGGCTTCTTCCGAAGATCCGCAGAAGGTATAAGAAGATGTGAATGATGTCCAGATAGAGGTTGAGCGCAGCGAAGATGTATTCCTCGGGACTCAGGGACAGATTCTTGTTCCCGAGAAGCAGCTGTGTGTCCACAGCCAAGAACTGCAACACAAACACCACCTTAATTCAGTTACTCTGTTGTCTATGAGACGAAATGAGCCGTTTGTTTACAGCAGGGATTCACACAAGCTATTGTTATCATGTTCATGGCTTTCTGTGACACATGAACTGTGTTTTTATACTTTATTTTAATATTAATAAGTGTTTTATTTTAAAATTATGTTAATAATAATGTTTTATTTAAAATGATCACTTTACACATTTTAGTGTTTTTTACATTATTTATTTTAATACTGTTTTTGAGTAACTTTGAGTGACTTTAAATCTAAAATAAATTAATTCAAATTAATTAATAAAAAATGTATACTAATAAATAATTTAATAATATAACAATAAATTATTTACATTTTACAAATAAAGATATTTTACAATTACAAATCACATATTTTATATATATATATATAATATTAAATCATAATAATTTAGTAATAAATTATTATTTACATTTATTGTACAGATACAATCTAAAATTAAGTGAATTCAAATTAATTCATTTTTTAAATAAAAATACATATAATAATAATGATAATAAATAAATAATTTAATAATAATTATTTAAATTTTACAACCAAAATCACATATTACATTTAAATGTATACATTTTTATTCATTTTTAATTTTTTTTTTTTTTAATTTATATATATATATATATATATATATATATATATATATATATATATATAAATTTAATATAATAATACATACAAAAATAATATAAAAATAAGTAATTATTTACATTTATATTAAATATTTTGGAGTAACTTTTTAACCTAAAATGGTCAATTAACAAATTAAATAATTTTAAATAAATAATACAAATAAATAATTTATTTTACAAATATATATCTATTTTAGTGTTTTAACATCATTTTTATTTATCTGAATAATAAATAATTTATTTAATTTGACATTATAATTGAATACATTGTTATTAATGTTAGTAATTGAAAATTATTTATTTCAACTTTTTTTTTAAATCATATATTAGATGTAAATGTATAGATTTTAACAATTTTTATATGGTGATATTTAAAAAAAAAAAAAATAAAATAAAATAAAATAAAATAAAATAAATAAAACATTCCACATAATATTACATATAAAATTGTAATATTACCTTTGTATTTAATGAGCATTTTTCTGTGGTCATTTATTTATTTTAATACTAAACATTTTATTTTATTTTACACTACAATTGAATAGTAACGTTAGTCAATTTAAATTATTTATTTTATTTAAAAAAATATTTATTTTACTTTTTTATTAAGCGTTTTCATTTTAAAACTGTTAATAATAATGATTTAAAATTATAATCGAACACATTTTAGTGTTTTTAAAATGTTTTAAATTATTTATTTTAACAATAAATTGTTTGTTTATTTAATAATTTCATACATTTTTAGCATCAATGTATTTATTTATTTATTTATTTAAGATTATGATTTAATACATTTTAGTGTTATTTTGAGCATTTTTATGTAATAATTATTTCTCTTTTAATTTGACGTCTGGACGACTCACGCAGGTGAAGATCAGTGCACCCAGCGACGAATAGATGAGATCCAGAATCCTGCTGTACAAGAAGATGCAGAGGATCCCAAAGAACATCATGACGATCAAACACACGAACAGCACGCCGTAACAGGAAGTGAAGTCATATTTGGTCTGTGATTGGACAGGAAACAGTTATGAAAATCAGCTCTTGTAGATGAGGAATGGGAATAGTGTGCTTCTGATTCTTTTATTACTCTACAAGACATTCATTCATAAAAGTTCATCAAGACAAACTTTGAAGTTGCTTGAGAAAGCTAAAACAGGAAGTTAGAAAAAGTTTTAAGAGCTAGAAGTTTAAAGATTTTCAGTTTGAAGTAGTTTCAAGTTTGACAGTTTTCAAAAAATTGTTGTTAACACATTGCTAACATGATGAACATGTAACTAGCATGTTGCTATAATGATTAGCAGGTTACTAGCATGTCGTTAGCATGATTAGCACATTACTAGCATGTCGTCTGCCTGATTAACATGTTACTATCACGTTGCTAGCATGTTTCTATCATGATTCACATGTTAGCATGATTGGCAAATAACTACTATTTCGCTATCATGGTTAGCATTTTTCTTAGCATGTTGCTAACATGTTATTATAACTTTGCTAGCATGATTAGCAAGTTACTAGCATGTTGCTAGCATGTTTAGTATGTTACTACCATGTTGTTAGCATGATTAGCAAGTTACTAGGATGTTGTTAGCATGATTTGCATGTTACTAGTATGTCGCTACCATGTTGTTAGCATGTTCGCATGATTAGTAGTTTTCTAGCATTATAAGTATGTTATTAGCATGTTAACATGAATAGCAAGTTACTAGCATGTTGCTAACTTGATTTGCATGTTTATAGCATGTTGTTAGTATGATTAGCATGTTATTAGTGTGATTAGCAAGTTACTAGCAAGTTGCTAACATAATTTGCATGTTTATAGCATGACTAGCATTTGTTAGCATGATTAGCAAGTCGCTAGCATGTTTCTATCATGATTCACATGTTAGCATGATTGGCAAATAACTACTATTTCGCTATCATGGTTAGCATTTTTCTTAGCATATTGCTAACATGTTATTATAATTTTGCTAGCATGATTAGCAAGTTATTAGCATGTTGCTAGCATGTTTAGTATGTTACTACCATGTTGCTAGCATGATTAGCAAGTTACTAGCATCTTGCTAGCATGTTTAGTATGTTACTACCATGTTGTTAGCATGATTAGCAAGTTACTAGGATGTTGTTAGCATGATTTGCATGTTACTAGTATGTCGCTACCATGGTGTTAGCATGTTCGCATGATTAGTAGTTTTCTAGCATTATAAGTATGTTATTAGCATGTTAACATGAATAGCAAGTTACTAGCATGTTGCTAACTTGATTTGCATGTTTATAGCATGTTGTTAGCATGATTAGCAAGTAACTAGTATTTTGCTATCATGATTAGCATTTTCCTAGCATGTTGCTAACATGTTTCTAGCATGATTAACAAGTTGCTAGCATGTTTATAGCATGATTAGTATGTTATTATCATTTTGCTAGCATGATTAACAAGTTGCTAGCATGTTTATAGCATGATTAGTATGTTACTACCATGTTGTTAACATCAGGCATGTGATCAGCTAGAGGCAAAAAAGAAGGAAAATCTGACCACGCCCCAAGCCACACCCATAAGCCACGCCCCCTATATATTATATTGTAATAATATATACATACTATAATAATCTATTGTAATGTATTCTATTACCTTGTTATGACAATTATAAAGTACTACATATGGGAAATTATCAATGATTTTGAAATTAATGCCTTCTATATAAATATCTGATCATCAAGGCAGTTTACATTGTCACATGATCTTTTAGAAATCATTACAATTTATTTGACTCTCAAGAAACATTAAGAAACTGATTATTATTATCAATGTTGAAAACAATTTTGCTGCATCATATTTTGTGTGGAAATGATGATACACTATTTTTCAGGATTTTTTTATTAATATAAAGTTAACAAACAACATTTATTTGCATCTATCAAATATATTAATTAAATGTGTTAATGCATTTATGATTTTGAATGTCTTCATCACTTTAAAATGACTTTAAATCACTTTCATGCATGATGAAAAAAATATTAATTTCTCTCTCTTTTTTTTTTTTTTAAATCTTATACAAATGTTTGAGTGGTAGCCATCATTGTTTCCACAAAAATATTAAGCAGCAAAACTGTTTTTAACATTGATGATGATGAGAAATGTTTCTTGAGCAGCAAATCAGCATTTCTGAAGGATTATGCGACGCTGAAACTTCTCTTTGTAAACAACAGATTTATTTACGTTTCTAATGACGAATGTTGCGTTCCCAAATGCAAATTAAAAAAAGCGCAGCGCAGAGTGAATCGAAACTAAAAACAGTACTGTAATAGCAGACATGTAGCGCGTCAGACTACAGTCTATTATATAATTACATCACAACCGTTGCCATTATTTATAACAGCACTAAGCAATCTCAAATTCTCAACGCCAAAAAGTTAGCGTTTCTCGCATTTGGCGCTTTGAATCATTTGTACGCGTTTATCGTTAACTGTCCAGCAGATGGCGCCGCGAGATTTTTTAGAAAACAATCTTTTTGCACTTAATTTAATCAATTGCTTGTGGCCATTTGCGCGATTTCAATTCCTCCGTCCACCCTCCCCCCTCCAAAAAAAAACTAACGGAAAAAAACCTTGGATTTACACGAATCACATGGGTCGTCCCTCGGACGTCGGAAAATACGGAAATACGTATTTATACGGAAAAATCACATCCCTGTAACATGATTAGCCAGTTACTAGCATGTCACTAGCATGTTTATAGCATAATTAGCATGTTACTAGCATGATCAGCTAGTTAGTTTGAATGAGTTTGGAAGGATTAGAAATAGTAAGAAGAGAAGTTTGATTGAGTCTCAAGGGATTGTGGGAGTTTTGTCAGTGTGAGTTTGAATAGTCTTGGCTCCTTTGAACGTTCCCTCAATGGAAGTCTATGGGATTTTTCACAGTTTTAATGGTTATTTTTAGGAAAACTGTAAGTCTGATCAGTTATAAAAGATACAGCAACTGGAGTCAGAACAGTTTGGAGTTGGTAAAGTTAAAGCTCTTTTAAAGTTTTAGTCTCAGAAGAAGTAGAATAACTTTAAGTTTAAAAAGCATTTTCTCAAGCCAACTCAACTAGTATTTTCTGAAACAGAAAAGCGAGCGCCGACCTGCAGAGAGAAGACGATGACCGTAAAGCAGACGAGAACAGTGATGCCGATGGCCATCATCACGATGTCAGTGTCGTAGAAGCTGGAAATGACGCCCACCATGTAGGACATGGCCAGAGTCAGGATGCTCTGAGAGGCAAGAAACACTCGTTACAAAACACGAATGATCAACTTACATCCGTTCTGCATTTAAAAACACCCAATCAGAGATTCACCAAAGAAATGAGGTTCCACGGATGCTTCCTGCGAAAGTCTCCGCAGCACAGGATCACGAAGTAGGGCACGAGGAACACGATGTAGCCCACCCAATACGTCCAGACGTTCTGCTTCACGAAGAGTTTGACGTGAGGCTCGAAAGTGAAGAGGGCCACGAAGCCGCAGGTCACTGCCAGCTGAAGACTCAAAACCGCGAAAACCTGCGGAATAAAAACACATCAAAACTCACTGCTGCTCTCAAACCATTCATTAACTACAGCTACTGGAATGAAAATAAACACATCTTTATTATTTAAAATTAAATAAACAATAACTGAAAACATAGATTAAAAAATATATATTTTAAGAGAACTAAAATTGAAATAAAAATGACAAAAACACACTAAAACACGAACTAAATTAAAAACAAAACATTTTAAACATTTAGTTTAACTTGATGTAGAAAAATAAAAATAGTGAAAACTATACAAACATTAAAAAACAATAAAATGGCAAAAAACATTCAATTATTAAAATTAACGCAAATTAAAATGAAAAAATATAAAAATAAAAATTCAAACATTTCTCATTTTTATTTAAATTAACTCAATGTAGGCTACTAAATAAATAATAAAATGTTATTATATTATACTATATTATATTTAAAACTAATAAAATCACAACATTATTAAATCTTTAACTAAAATTTAAAACATAAAAATAAAAAGTAATTCAAACATTTCTTGCTTTCATTTAGTTCAACCTGACTTAGTAAAATAACTAAAACTGAAAATAATGAAAATTATACAAACATTAAAAAATAATAAAAATGGCAAACACATTCAGTTATTAAAACTAACTCAAATTAAAATGACGTTTAACCTTAGTTGAACTATACAAACATATAAAAAATTGGCAAAACATTAAATTATTAAAACTAACAAATTCAAATGAAAAATACACAAATAAAAACAAATTCAAACAATCTACTAAAAAATTAATAAAATCTATATATTTAAAATGAATAAAATCACCATAAAAACCTCAAACAAAATTACTAAAACTTTAAGTTAAAATGAAAAATATAAAAATAAAAACTAATTCAAACATTTAGTGTAACTTCATGTAGTAAAATAACTAAAAATGAAATAAAAATAATGAAAACTATACAAACATATTAAAAATAATAAAAATGGCAAAAACATTAAATTATTAAAACTAACTAAAATTAAACTAAAAAAAATAGAAAAATAAAAAGTAATTAAAAAAAACACATTTTTGTTTAAATTAACTCAATGTACTAAAAATAACTAAAACTAAAATTGATCTAAAAAATTAATAAAATCTATATCATATTTAAAACTAGTGAAATTAATAAAAAAAAATAACTTTAACTAAAATTAAAAACATAAAAATAAAAACTAATTCATGCTTTCATTTACTTTAACCTGATGTAGAAAAATAACTAAAACTGAAAAAAAAAAAAAAAACTATACATATACATAAAAAAAATTACAAAAACACACAACCAAATTATTAGAACTAAGACTTTTTTTGTTTACCTTTCGGATGAAAAGTCTTCTGATGGCTTTATTATCGAGTCCAGAGCCGACGAACTGCTCGCTGTCATATTCTGGAGGAGGATCGTTCTGTCCCGGCTCACTCATCGCCACTGCTTTCACCAAACAGAACTTACTTTAATGTTCATGAACAAAAAGCGAGGCGCGTGTGAGGATTAGTGTCTTACCGTATGGAAGCGGTTGTTCGTACGGTCCTCTGCTGTACGCATCTGTCATATATGGAACTGCTGTAGGATACGGATGCTGTGGATATCCAGAGCCTCCCTGTCCGTACATGGGATTCCCTAAAGCGGTGGGTGGAGGATACGCCGGTCCGACGGGTACGACGATGGGAACGCCAGCATCCGGACCTCCGTAAGGAACGCTGGCATCGTAAGATGGAGGCAACATGAAGCCCGGAGGCGCTGGCTGATCCTCACCGGAGACATGAGGAGGGTTTTCAAAACGAGTGTAGCCGCTTTTGTTCTGTGCCATGACTGGATCTCAGTTCTGTTAAAAAAAAAAATAAAATAATTTATAAAATACATTATATTTAAAATACAATGAATTAAAAAAATTCAATAACTAAAATACAATATAAACACATATAAAGAATAAATACACATATTATAATAAAAATTATATAAAAATAATTACACAAATCCATTTGACTTGTAATAATATAATAATATTTCAGAACATTACTGTTTTGAACAAATGCAATATTTTATATATATTTTATTTTATATATATATATATATATATATATAAACTTAAGTATAACAGTACAATTATATATAATGAACAATAAAATAAATAAAAATACATAAATCAATATAATAAATTAAATATAATATATATATATATATATATATATATATATATATATATATATTTTTTTTTTTTTTTATTATACAGCGGTCAATGTAATTTTCAATATAATCATATAGAAATTTTGATTTGTTATAATATTTCATAATATTACTGTTTTAACTCATTATAGATAGATAGATAGTAGGGCTGTGCAATATGGACAAAATAATCATACTGCGATTTTTTGAATGAATATTGCGATTGCGATTTTATTTGCGATTTTGGCAATTGTTTTTGCTTTTTCAAACATGCTACATACATTCTAAATGTATTCAGTGCACAAGAAGTGCATAATAAAACATTTCACAATGAAATAACTAACTAAACTAAATTCCAGTCATAATAAATAAACCTCAAAACTTTTTTCAGTGCACGCACTTCACAATGAAATAACATACTGTACAGTAGGACTAACTGCTTGATAAACAAAACTGTAATAAATTGTCTTAAAAACAGACATGAAATAAATTAAGATTTTAGATATAAACTATTCTTTCTATTATTAGTAAATTATATACAATAAACAATATAATATAAAATAATAAAAAATAAATAAATAAATAAGTACAAGAATTACAACATAGTAAATAATAAATAACTCAATCAATCAATAAAATAGAATAAACAGAAACTAATAATAAAAATATAATAAAAATCACATTTAAACATAATTTGCAATATCCATATAGAAAATGTGTATACTCATAAATAGTAAATTATGTACAATAAACAATATAATAAATATAAATACATAATATATAAATATAATACATAAAATATAGTAAATAAAATATAAACATATATCTATATATTTAATAACAAATATTAAATAGGTAAATATATATCAGTAAAATATAATACTAATAAATAAAGTATAGCAAACTATAAATAAATAACAAATATTAATAAAAATAGTATTTAAAAAAAATTATAGTAATAAAAAAACTAAATAAAATAAAATAAAAAAAATCTAAATAAATAAAACACTATATAAATAGTGGGGTGGGCCTATCTATATGTTTATATATTGTATAATATATATTAAATTGTCAACATATTGCAAGATTTTCATTCAGTGAACTCTGGAGTGATGTTGAATAAAATAAATAAATTATATCTATCTATCTATCTATCTATAGAAAAGCTTAGCCCAGTATGGCCATCATCACTAAATGAAAATCTTCGAAAATAATGTTATATTTTAATGGTTTATTTATTTCTAAACCTTCTAGCTCCTAAAATCGCCATTTTTATCATCGACTTCCCTCACAACATCAAAAACGTGGCGAAAAGCGATAAAAAATCTCTAGTAACAAGCCATAAGCTTCGAGAAAGACTACGATGGCATTAGCATCCTAATATTTAATAAGAAAATATAACTACTAACAAAACCACAATAACAATGAAACGGAACAAAAGCGACAAATCACTGAGAAGTTGCGAAACATGACACACTTTCGTTTTCACTTGAGTGATGAGGAGAGTTTCTGAACTTACCTGTCGCTGCGGACTGTAGAGTAACAACTGACGATTAAGCGCTTAACTCAACTAATAAACTTTAGCTTGTAGATCTGAAACAATAATCTGTTGTCTTTGCAAACACCCTTCAGCTCCGCTCGTGAACGCGCTTCCCGTAAGAACAGCCCAGTGAGCGCGCACGCCGCCTGTCGGCACACAGCCGCTACTGCACCGGTGCGTACAGTTTAGTTTTTAATCATTAAAGTGACTTTAATACAAAAATATTGAGGGCAGAATTACTCAAAATTAAATCATTAAATAAATGTTGAAATATATAAATAAATCGTTAAATACATCATTTAATTATTGAAAGAACAAATAAATGTATACATTATATATTCATTTAATTATGTAATTATTTATTTATTTATTTAATTATTTATCTAACAATTTAATTAGATATTTATTAATTTAATTAGATATTTATTTAACTATTTATTTATTTATGCATTTATTTATTGCCTCCACATTTCATTTTGGGGTTATTCATTAAATGAATAAATATATAAATAAATAATTACATTTATTTATATAAATATGTCATTTGATTAAGTAAATATTTATTTAATTATATATTCATTTATTTAATTATTTATTTATGTTATTTATTTATTAATTTAATTATATATTTATTTAACTATTTATTTATTTATTGCCTCCACATTTCATTTTGAGGTTTAAAAAATATAAAAAATATATACATTTAAAAAATATATAATTAAATAATTACATAAATAATTAAATGAATAAATAAATATAGAATTAATTACATAAATAATTAAATGAATATATAATTTCAACATTTATTTGTGCTTTCAATAATTAAATGATGTATTTAACGATTTATTTATATATTTCAACATTTATTTAATGATTTAATTTTGAGTAATTCTGCCCTCAATATTTTTGTATTAAAGTCACTTTAATGATTAAAAACTAAACTGTACGCACCGGTGCAGTAGCGGCTGTGTGCCGACAGGCGGCGTGCGCGCTCACTGGGCAGTTCTTACGGGAAGCGAGTTCACGAGCGGAGCTGAAGTGTGTTTACAAAGACAACAGATTATTGTTTCAGATCTACAAGCTAAAGTTTATTAGTTGAGTTAAGCGCTTAATCGTCAGTTGTTACTCTACAGTCCGCAGCGACAGGTAATGAGTAATTTGTCCCTCCATACAAAAATACATCTAGATGAAATAAGTGATATTAACTTAACTATTAAACGGTAAAAAATACTAACTGTACTTCATCATCTCCAGCAGATGTCAGTGTCGGTCGCATGTTACTGTAAGCACATATTCATCATATAGTTTTATATTGTAATTATTTAGTTCTTTAATAAATAAAAATTTTTAAAATCTTCAATACTAAAATTTGATTATTTTAATTTTCTTTAGTTAAGGTTTCACTAAACACGAAACAGACTCACACAAACGATCTCTACCATGTTGAGATTATATGGACAATCTGTTCTACAAAACTTTGTAAGTTTTTAAGGCATCATACTCGTATATATATATATATATATATATATATATATATATATATATATATAAATAGAGTGAAATATATATTCAACTTGATATCATATAAATTTTATATATATAAATTATATGAATACAATTTAAATCCATTAATCTATAAATAAAATGCAATATAAACATAAAGAATAAATATAAACACTATAATAAAAATATAATAGAAATCATATTTATAAGTAATTATACAGTAGTCAACATAATTTGCAATATATTCAAGAAAATGTGACTTGTAATATATATATATATATATATATATATATATAAAGAATTTAATAAATATAAATAATAAATAAATATATAAAAATAAATATATATATAGTGTAGATATTTATATAAAAATATATAGTAATATATAAAAATATTTTTTATATATTTATATAACATATATATTGGGGTATCTTTATATTTATATGTTTAATAACATTAAATTGTCAACATATTGCGATATTTTTATTCTCTCTGCAGTGATGATTAAAATAAATATAAGAATAGAAACATCATAAAATATAATAAATCATATATATATATAGTAGTCAAAATAATTCTAATAATATTTCACAATATTAGTGTTTTAACTAAAGTATAATAAAAAGTAAATTATCTACAATAAACAATATAATACATATAAATACATAATAAATAAATATAAATAAAATACAGTAAATTATAAATAAAAATAAATAATAATATACAATAAATAATATACAATATAAACAGTGGGGTAGGCCTATCTATCTATCTATTACAAATAATTAAAATGAAAAATAACACTAAATATTCAAAATATTAATAAAAACTATAAATAAATTCTAAAGTTGCATAATAAATACTCAGAAATTGAGTGTGACAAGACAATTTTTTAATAAACTATCAGATTTATCTAACACACATTTTTATCAAATGTCATTATTGCATATCATTTTCCTATAATCTACAGCTGTATTTATACAAAGTGTAAATAATAACCTACAGGATGACGATCTGAACGACAGTATGGGAAAAACTCAAAAGTATGGACTGGTGTTGTTAGATAAGGCCTTTTAATGCACAAATACTTGGACATAAATTGTGTAGCTGCACATATGATTGCAATCCTTCATATATGTCACTTACATTAAACAACACAAAGGCAACATCAAATCCAATTCAGAGACATTGAGTTCTATTAACCATCATGAAGGCACATTAATTCAGTAGTGAAACACACTAACACTGACACATACAGTGCACAAAGTCTTTCAGTAGTGCTTATAACTTTCGTTTTTACAGTATGTGATATTAAGGCACTTGAGTAGATGCTGAACGCCTTCATTTCACGACCGTCTGTGATCCTATAAGGCACTTGTTTTATGTTTGAAAGCCAAATATATGATCTGTCTAACAGTACTCTACGAGGCGATCACAGGATACAATCGTGTTTATGAATAATGAATAATCAGGCGTCCATTCGCATAACAGACAAGATACACAAATAATATGTAGTCTGTGATGCATTTAAAGGAATAGTTCACTCAAAAATGAAAATTTGCTGAAAATGTGCTCACCCTCAGGCCATCCAAAATTAGGATGAATTTGTCTCCTCATCATATTTGGAAAAATGTATCATTCCATCACCAATGGATTTGAATGGGTGCCATCAGAATGAGAGTCCAAACAGCTGATTAAAAACATCACAATAATCCACAACATTTTGAGGATTATTATGGATTATGTACTTGGATTTTAGTAAAAAAACATCTTCAGGATGTAAATCGATGGACTGAAGTGGTGTGAATTACTTGTGGATCAATTTGATGTTTTTATTAGCTGTTTGGACTCTCATTCTGACGGCACCCATTCACTCCAGAGGATCATTTGATGAGCAAGTCATGAAATGACTAATCAAATCAAAGGATTTTGGCTTAACTTTGTCTGTTACTTGATAGAATTTTGACAAAGTCCTCATAACAATGATTTAAAGGAATAGTTTCCCCAAAAAATGAACATTAGCTGAAAATATGCTTATCCTCAGGCCATCCAAGATGTAAATGAGCTTGTTTCTTCATCATATTTGGAAAAATGTGTCATTCCATCACTTGCTCACTAATGGATTTGAATGGGTGCCATCAGAATGAGAGTTCAAACAGCTGATAAAAACATCACAATAATCCACAAGTAATCCACACCACTCCAGTCTATCAGTTAACATCTTGAGAAGACAAAATCTGTGTTTTTGTAAGAAACAAATCCATCATTATGAGGGTTTTTAGCTAAAATACGAGTCCATAATCCATAATAATGTGGAAAAAGTCAATCTCCTGTTGTCTCTTGCATCAAAATCCAGACACATATTTGTTTAGAGCTGTTTTTGGCTTGTAAACAGTGCCTGATCTGTGCAGATTTCTCTCCTGGTTCAAACCAGACCACTTTTTCACTGGCGGAAGTGTTATTATAGATTATGGACTTGTATTTTAGTTAAAGACATCTTCAAGATGTAATTGATGGACTGGAGTGGTGTGGATTACTTGTGAATTACTGTAATATTTTTATCAGCTGTTTGGACTCTCATTCTGACGGCACCCATTCACTCCAGAGGATCCACTGGTAAGCAAGTGATGAAATGACTAGTCAAAACAAATTATTTTGTCTGTTACTTAATAGAATTTTGACAAAGTCCTCAAAGCAATGACGTAAGAGAAATATACTTAACCTTAATGCCATCCAAGATTAGAATGAGTTTGTTTCTGCTTTAGATTTGGAGAAATGTGTCATGCTATGCCTTGCTCACCAATGGATTTGAATGGGTGCCGTCAGAATGAGAGTCCAAACAGCTGCTAAAAACATCACAATAACCCACAAGTAATTCACACCACTCCAGTCCATCAGTTAACATCTTGAGAAGACAAAAGCTGACACAAATCCATCATTACAACATTTTTAGAGTCCATAACCCATAAATATGCAAAATCTCACATCATAATCCAGCCACATATTTGTTTAGAGCTGTTTTGGACTGGTTCGGCATTTACCACTTTTTCACTGGAGGAAGCATTATTATGGATTACAGATTACTCAATGTATTTCAGTTAAAATCGTTTTAATGATAGATTTCTTTCAGCTTTTGTCTTTTCAAGATGTTAACTGATGGACTGGAGTGGTGTGGATTACTTGTGGATTATTGTGATTTTTTTATCAGCTGTTTGGACTCTCATTCTGACGGCACCCATTCACACCAAAGGATCCATTAATGAGCAAATTCTAATGAAGAAACAAACTCATCCTAATCTCGGGTGGCCCCAGTAGCATTTTCTTTAGCAAATTATTCTGCAAGTCATTCTGTCATTATTTACTCACCCTCATGTTGCAAACACATTCGATGTTCATTCGTTGATCATTTATGGTGGCCTCTTCAAACAACAATACAAGGTTTTTAATGACACGAGAGTGAGTGAATAATGAAAACATTCCTCGTACGCAAGAGTGAAAAGCTATAATAAATATTAAATACTACAAATAAAAGAGCAATGGTAACAATAACCAAACAATAGAAAAAGGTACACAAGTTTCTTTGGCTGATTCAGTCATAGAGTCAGTTGTTTACTGCATGCGGTCCGTCTGCAGCTGCTGCGGCTGGTATTGAGCGAACGCGGCCGCTGCGGCTCCAGGTGCGGGAGACGCCAGGGGCTGCTGGACGTAACCGTAGCCGGTCGTGGCGGCAACGTAACCCGTCGCGGCTGGCGAGGCGGCGTACGGGTACTGATCGTAAGCGGCTGCGGCTGCGGCGGTGGCTGCGGCTGCGGTGTACTGCGCATACGCGGTGCTGGTGTAGTCCAGGTACGGAGACGCTGCGGCCGCGGCCGAGGCTGCAGACGCTGGCTGGACGTGAGGAATCACCACACTGGGCTGCACAAACGCCTGCGGGTACACATAGTGAGCAGGAATCCTGAGGGACACAGAGATCATGGGATCAAAAAAAGAGAATCAGCAAAACATTCACTAACAGAGAAACACTGCAGGGTTACTCACATCAACAGGATTGCCACAATAGAGCATGCTGGGGAAAGTCAATGATCATTTCACATCAGAAGATGCAACTTTAACTTATAGTACACAAACTTTTTTATTTCACGTGTTAAACGCAAAACTGCATTATTGTTTTGAACATTTTGTATTGGACCTCACTGCAGAATGAGTTTGTGTAAATCATTAACTCATTAAGGAGAGACCTCGCAGGTGAACTAGATAACTAGTTTAAGTTGGCTTGACAAAGCCTGACCAGAAAATTGAACATTTTTTTAAGTTTTAAAAGTCTGATAGTTTTCAGTCTGAATTTTTTGAAGTTTAAAGTAGTTTTAAAGCTTAACGCATAAATGTTTTGACAATATAGTCAGATATATAAATTTTTGATTGATTAGTATGTTACTAACATGTTTTTAGCCTGATTAGCATGTTACTAGCAAGTTGTTAGCATGTTTCTAGAATGATTAGCATTTGTTAGCATGTTTCTAACATGATTAACAAGTTACTAGCATGTTGCTAACATGATAAGCATGTCACTAGCATGATTAACAAGTTATTAGCATGTTGCTAGCATGATTAACAAGTTACTAGTATGTTGCTAACATGTTTCTAGCATGAGTAGCATGTTACTAGCATGTGGCTAACATGATTAGCATGTTTCTAGAATGATTAACAAGTTACTAACATGTTGCTAGCATGATTAGCAAGTTGCTAGCATGTTTATAGCATAAATAGCACGTTACTAGCAAGTTGTTAGCATGTTTCTAACACGATTAGCAAGTTGCTAGCATGTTTCTAGAATGATTAGCATGTTGATAGCATGTTTCTAACATGATTAACAAGTTACTAGCATGTTGCTAACATGATAAGCATGTCACTAGCATGATTAACAAGTTATTAGCATGTTACTAGCATGATTAACAAGTTACTAGTATGTTGCTAACATGTTTCTAGCATGATTAGCATGTTGCTAGCATGATTAACAAGTTACTAGTATGTTGCTAACATGTTTCTAACATGATTAGCATGTCATTAGCGTATTGTTAACATGATTCGCATGTTGCTTGCATGTTTCCAACATGATTAGCAAGTTATTAGCATGTTGTTCGCATGATTGGAAAGTTTGCATTTTTTGTAAGTTTTAAAAGTTTTTAGTCTGAAACGTTTGAAGTTTAAAGTTTAAAGTAGTTTTTAAAGCTTAAAGCATGAATGTTAGCATGAAAAAAAAGCATGTAAAGCATGAAGACAATATAGTCAGATATACATTTTTGATTGATTAGCATGTTACTAACATGTTTAGCAAGTTACTACTATGTTCCTAGCATGATTAGCATGTTACTAGCAAGTTACTAGCATGAGTAGTATGTTACTTGCGTGCTGCTAGCATGATTAGCATGTTGTTAACATTTTTTTAGAATGATTAGCGAGTTGCTAGCATGTTTCTAGCATGATTAGCATGTTGTTAGCATGATTCTAGAATGATTAGCAAGTTGCTAGCATGTTTATAACAATAATAGCAAATTATTACTAGCAAATTGCTACCATGTTTCTAACATGATTAGCATTTTGCTAGCACGTTGCTAGCATGAGTAGCATGTTACTAGCATGCTGCTAACAAGATTAACATGTTAGCATGTTTCTAGAATGATTAGCAAGATGCTAGCATGTTTATAGCATGAATAGCATGTTACTAGCTAATTGCTAGCGTTTTTCTAACATGATTTGCAAGTTGCTAGTTGTTGCAAGTTATTAGCAAGCTAGCATTGATTACATTGATTATTTAGTTTTGTAATGTTAGGTGTAAATATGCAAATGAGACACTACTTAATGAAATATGCACTAATTTGCATAAAATTCTAGTACAAAAATCTAAACACTGGATGGAGTCCAAAATTCTTTTTTTTTTTTTTTTGACATTTTAGAGTCAAATGTTTTTCAGGGGGAATTTTTGGTATCTCATTTTTGTCAGAAAATATTTAAAACAGACAGAAAACAATATATTTTTTTACATTTTGGGGGGTATAAAATGTTGTATGTAATCAAGCAAATTATTTATGAATAAATCCCTCTGTAAAAACCTTAGGCCGGAATAAAAATGTAAAGTTTGGTGTGTAAGTGCTACTGAAGTGGAGATCCTTATAGAGGAGAAAAAACCCATGTATATAGAGTTTATGTTTTGAAAGTTCTCATGAACAAAGTGCCAATAGTTTTATATTTATGAATGATTTACACAGACATTCATTCTGCTTATAATTCATCAATGAAGCTCAGTCATCAGTCATTAATGAAAGGCCACATTCAGCCACTGAACTGGCTCTTAACGATGATTCAAATGCATTATGGCATCATTGATATCATTGCAAACCTATTTCATTTGCAAACTCAGCATTCATTGTAACATTGTCTAACTTTCCACACAAATAAAACAAATAACTATCAAAGCAGATCGATCAATATTTCAAAAAATAAAACAAGAGTATAGCTTTGACAGCAATTCTGCAAACATAAACAGGGTAAATGTTACTGACACACCAAACAATACTGAAGAAAAGAAGAGAAATCCAGTTAAGTCACACGCACATGAAAGGAAAACACACTTGCGTGCGTTCACACAAAGAAATCAAGGGGGAAATCTGCTGCTAAATGCACCGAATCGAACATCTCATTTCTTTTTGCTGCTGTGCTGAAGGTAAACTGTGCTTCAGTATCTTTACACTGCAAACATGAAACAGAGAGTTGCATTTGAAATACAGCAAAAAAAATAAAATAAATAAATAAAATAAAATAAAATAAAAAATAAAAATAAAAAACTGACTTGTTTAAAATAATAATAATAATAATAATAATAATAAAGAAAAAATAAATAAAAATAAAAAACAAAATATATATAATTTAAAATAATTATTTTATAATAATATTTCATAATAGTTGTCTGTATTTTTGATCAAATTAATAGAACTTTGATGAGCATAAGACACTTTAAAAAAAGTGCATAAATAAATAAATAAAATATAATAATATAATATATAGCCTCCCAAAAGTATATTTTAATGCTTTGTAAAATAGACTTTTCTGCTCATCAAGACTGTGTTTATTTGACTAAAATACAGAAAAACACTATAATATTGTGAAATGTTAATGAAATTTAAAATAGTGGTTTTCCATTTTAATATACTTTAAAATATAATTTCTTCTTGTGATGCAAAGCTGAATTCAGCATCATTACTCACATAATCCTCCAGAAATCATTTTAATATGCTGATTTATTATCAATGTTGGAAACAGTTGTGCTTCTTAATATTTTTTTTGGAACCTGCGATATTTTTTCAGGATTCTTTGCTAAATGAAAATAAAAATAATAAGAACATTTATTTAAAATAACTAAAATTACTTTTGTAATAATAAACACCTTGTTCAAAGTTGGGGGACAGTAATATTTTATATATATAATATATCTTTGTTTCTCTCCTTGAAATAAAATACTACTTTTATTCAGTTAAACTGATAGTAAAGACTTATATTTTTAGAAAAGATTTCTATTTGGAATAAATGCGGTTCTTTTTAACTTTTTATTCATCAAAGAATCCTGAAAAAAGAATCACAGATTCCAAAAAAAAAATATATTAAACAGCACAACTGTTTCACTGATAATAAAAACAGCACAACATTGATAATAAAAGTAATAAATCAGTATATTAGAATGATTTCTGAAGGATCATGTGACACTGAAGACTGGAGTAATAGCTGATAAAAATTCAGCTTTGCATCACAGGAATAAATTTAATTTTAATGTGTGTGTGTGTATATATATATATATTATGACATTTCATAAAATAAAAAAAGTTGAATTGCAATAATATTTTATAATAAAATACATTATTTAATACATTATATTTCATACTATTTTTCCTGTATTTTTGATCGAATAAATGGAACTTTGTTGAGCATAAGAGACTTAAAAAAACATGCATATATATATAATAATAATATATATATAATAAAATAAAATAAAATAAAATAAAATAAAATAAAATAATAAAACAAATCATTATTTTTTGGAGGAACTGCAAAGGTATATGTGCTGAGTCACAATTTATATCACAATGAATAAAATAAAATGCCAAAAAATGCAATTTTTATTTTGAAATAAGTAAAGAAAGAAACAAATAAATATACTTGAAAGTTGATTTTTGTGCACAGCTTTCATTAAACAGGACACACGCCTAATTTCAGGAAAGTGAAAGATTTACTGCACTTTTTTTTAGCCGTTTAGAAACTGATCAGGTTTGTGAGTCTCGTGATTTGTGACTTCAGCATTGCATATGCTAAAACATACATTCTCATTATCTAAACAGCTTAAATTTCTTACAGGATCTTTAATTTGACAGCATAAAGATGTCTGAAGTCTTGTGAAGTCAGACAAACTGCGAAAATAATCACTGTTAAGAGCCGTCTTTGTTGCCGGGCAGATTTGATTTGTATTTCTCCACAGCTGAAATGAGTCCTAACGGGCAAACGTGCAAAAACAACAGGTGCTGGAGTTAAATGTGTCCATAGATGAGCTGCGAGTCTCTAACAGGCCATTCCTTGCTGTCAGTCTGCTGGAGTGACGGGACGAGTGTGGAGAGGCTATTTCTGCCGCCCCGCCGTTAGAAACGGAAAGATGAGCAACACATGGCCTGACCCAGTCCTGAACACACGCAATATGTTAAACGTCCTTTGGAAACTAATTAGATGCACTCAAAAGTTAATTACACTGATACTCGCTTTACTACATGATTTGCATGTAGCACTTATTCCTACCTCAAAAAATACATGAATAAATAATTGACTTTTTATCTCACAATTCTTATTTTTCTTCAGTTCTTCTTAGAGTTTATATCTCTCAGTTTTGAGTTTTTCCTCAAAATTCTAAAATTTCATTTCATACTGAATTTTTTTCTAAAGTTCTAAAATTACACCTCATAATTCAGACTTTCATCTGACTTTTTTAATTCTAAAATTACATTAATAATTCTGACTTTTTTCTTAGAATTCTAAAATTACATTTCCTAATTGAGATTCTTTTCTCAGAATTCAAAAAATATCTCATAATTCAGATTAAAGATTAAATTTCATCATTTAGACTTTTTTCAGAATTCTAAAATTACATTTCACACTTAAGGTTTTTTTTTGGTTTTAAAATTCCATTTCATAATTTTGACATTTTTCTTAGAATTCTAAAATTGCATTTCATAATTTAGACTTTTTTCACAGAATTTTAAAATGACATTTTCATAATTTCCCTCCAAAGTGTAAAATGACATTTCATACTTCTGATTTTTTTTCTAAAGTTCTAAAATTACACCTCTTAGTTTTGACTTTGATCTGACTTTTTTAATTCTAAAATTACATCTCATAATTCTGTTTTTCAGAATTCAAAAATTTCATTTCATACTTCTGAATTTTTTTTCCAAATTCTAAAATTACACCTCATAATTTTGCCTTTTTTTCAGAATTCTAAAATTACATTTCATAATTTAGACTTTTTTCTTTTTTAATTCTAAAATTACATCTCATAATTCCCTTTTATTAGAATTCTAAAATTACACCTCATAATTTTGACTCCTTTTCAAAATTCTAAAATTACATTTCAGAGTTCAGATTTTTTGCGGACTTTTTTTTTTCAAAATTGTAAAACTTATATTGTCTAATTCTGACTTTTGTCTGAAATTACACTTCATAATTCTTTTTTTTTTATTCTAAAATTACATTTCATAATTTTTACTTTATTTTATTTGACATTACATATCATAATTTTTACTTTTTTACACTTTTTTTCTGGCAATTTCCTCGTATTGACAAAGTTTATATCTCACAGTTCTAACTTTTCTTCTTAGAATTTCTTAGAATCTAATTTGAACTGTAGAACTCTTAGAACTCTAATTTGTAAAATATTAACTCAGAATTTTAAGAAAACATGAGAAATGTGAAACAGTCACAATTAACTTATATATTGTTGATATACATTTCTTGATAAGCTTCCATAAGTATATAACAATTTTCTGATAAACTGATTTTGCTCATCCTACTCACCCCTATCAGGAACAGATTCAGAGATTCAACACAACATATTATTATGAATGTGGTATAAAATGCAACATAACCCTGAGCCCAGAGCGTGTCATTGTTAAAAATACCCGTGTTACTAAGCCGCCGCGGCAACTTTCTTAATACAAACATATTTTCCTCCTTCGTGTCCTGAACATTTGGGGGTTGCCAGAGTTCAGGGCTAATTTAAGCTACTTTGTAAATCACAGAAACAGAGGACTGATCTCTGGTGTCTCTGAACACCTGTTGTCTCGCGCCGCTCTGAATGTCACTGTGCTGCAGCTGCTGCTCTCTGGGATGAGTTCACTAAAGCTTCCTAGAAGGACAGAAGTAACTGCGCACTGAATCGGTCAGTAGTGCAATACACTACACTAATACAAAATATTCCTTACATGAGTACACGGACACACACTTCTAGCTACACAAAGCCAATGTCACATGCAGTTGCTTTCTGAAGAGTATCAGAATGCAAATCATGACATCTGGTACATTCTAAGCATTGCTGCAAGGGGTGCTACAATGTTATTAGTTAACTAAAGCCAGAAAAATATTAATTATTTGAAATTAAATACAATTCAACTTAAATAAAACACAATATATTAGTTTATTTCTCATTTTTGTTTAGTCAAAGTTAAATAACTCAAACTAAAATTAAATATTATACAGACATATGAAAAAAAGCGAATAAAAATAACCAAAAAAATACAATCTTAAAAATAAAACTGAAAAACGTAAAATAAAAATTCAAAATGTAATAGTAATAAAATATTTTTAAAAATCTTAAACTTATTTTATTTTATTTTTTTCAGCTAGTTTCCTGGGCAACATTTCTCATTTCTGTTTAGTCAAAATTGGTGTACTAAAATATCCAAAACTGAACCTAAAATTACTCAAAAGTATATAGATAAATAAATAAATAAAAATTTACAAAACACACAACACATTTACTAAAACTTAACACTCCTTAAAATATAAAAATAAAATCTAATTAAAATATTAATACAATTAGAACTGTATACACTTTAACTGAAATAAAATAATGTAAATGTAATGTAAATAATGTAAATATGACAGAAACAAAATTACTAAAACTTATATATATATATATATATATATATATATATACATATATATATAGATAGATAGATAGAAATTACAATTAGTTCAAAATATTAATACAAATATAAAAGTATTCCATTCCATTTTTTCTTCAGAATTCTAACATTACATTTCCTAATTCTGACTTTTTAAAAAAATCTAAAATTACATCTCATTATTCACTTTTTTTTCAAAATTCTAAAATTTTGTAACTGACTTTTTTATTCAGAATTCTAAAAATTACATTTCATAATTCACTTTTTTAAAAATTCAAAATTTTGTAACTGACTTTATTCAGAATTCTAACAATTACATTTCATAATTCTGTTTTTTTTAAATCCTAAAATTACATCTTGTAATTCTGAATTTTTTTCTCAGAATTCTAAAATTACATAATTTTGACTTTTTTCTCATTTTTTTTTCTTGCCATTTTTTTGCAATTACAAAGTTTATATCTCACAGTTATAACTGTATACACTTTAACTGAAATAAAATAAAATATGTAAAAAAAAGTCATTAAAAAAGATTAAAATGACAGAAACACACAACAAAATTACTAAAACTTGAACAAATCTTATACAAATATAAAGGTAATCCAGAGTTCATTGCGACAATGTCTTTTTTTTTTCAGAATTCTAACATTACATTTTATAATTCTGTTTTTTCAAATGCAAAAATTACATCTCAATTCACTTTTTTTCAAAATTCAATTTTTTTTAAATTACTTTTTTGTTCAGAATTCTAAAATTACATTTCTTAATTCTGACTTTTTTCTTTTTTTCTTGCAGTTTTCTTGCAATAACAAAGTTTATATCTCACAAATGCAACTGTATACACTTTAACTGAAATAAAATATGTAATAAAAAAAAGACAGAAACACACAACAAAACTTAAAATTAAAACAGAAAATATGCAAATTACAATTAATTCAAAATATTAATACAAATATAAAAATATTCCAGAGTTCATTGTGACAATGTCAGTAAAAAAAACAGTGTTAAAGGAAATGCAAGTGAAAGAAATATTAATATATAAAAAATACATTGATAGAAATAAATAAATTTACAGTGCATTGTGGCACATTTGCAATTTGTGCATTCTGGAATATGTTTTCAAACTTTGCTAGCACTTCTCATGTTATCGCCTCTTTAAGATGAATGAATAAATATACTTTTATGCTTATTAGAGTATTGGCACTTTAGTTTAGAATACATAAACACCAAACTGAACTGAATTCAAAGAGGTTTTGGGAAAAGAAAATCAAAGACACTAAGAAAAAAAGACAAATTAAGGCAAATAAATTATTAGTCAAATGAAAAAAGAGGCACGAGATACACTGCAACATGCAAGCTGTGAGTTTTGTTTTGAGGGAAACGTTCAGTCCTTCAACAACAAAACACCGAAACGCCTGCAACAAACCAATAGGAATTAAATCAAACAAGCTGTGCACAATCATCAAAATCCAGAAAGATACGACCATCTCCACGAATCCCCACGTCCTACCATACACTCATTTCTATTAAAACACACGGTTTAGCCATAAAAACCACTTCAGATCCAAACGCACAGCAAAGCTACTCTCCAAAAAAACAACAACAACAAGGTCCATGCAAGCTAATCACCGTCGTGTTCGAGTCTACTGGTAGCGCTTATGTATTCTGACTTTGTTGAGCTCGTTCACCGGTTACGTTAACCGAACGCGAGCCTGTCAGATCAGAGAGAGACAGCACATGAAGAGAGGAAGTGACAAATAAAACGCACACAACACAGATAAAAAAGCACACACACACCTCATAACCTGGCGGAAAGGGGGAGGATACAGTAATGGGGAATGATCATCCTCACTATCTCTAAGACACAAGGAGAACAACAGTTTATGACACAGGAATCCAGCCACAATGCACAGAAATCAACACTAATGTCGCAACATGTAGGAATATGATATTGTCGGTCATCGCTAATTTATCTTTAAGGGTGAAGTTCACTTTCAGAACAGAAATTTAGAGATATCGTCTTCCCCCCAGTTGTCGTCCAAGACGCTCATGTCTTTCTCTCTTCAGTCGTAAAGAAATTATGTTCTTTGAGGCAAACATTTTAGTGGACTTTAATAAATGCAGTTTAAATGCAGCGTCTAAAAGGCTCTAAAGAATGGTCTTATCTAGCGAAACGACTGGTTGATTTGTAAAAAAAAATTACAATTTATATCCTTTTTAACCTCAAATGCTGGTCTTGTCTTGCTCTGCTTCAACTCTTGTGTATTCCAGTTCAAGACAGTTAGGGTATGTGGAAAAACTCCCATCTTTCCCATTTTCTCCTCCAACTTCAAAACCATCCTACATTGCTGCAGAACTACAGACTCAGTGTTTACAAAGTGATTGCACAAACACCCTTTACAAAAAAGGTAAAACAGCGATATAGGACGACTTTGAAGTTGGAGGAGAAAATGGGATGGGAGTTTTTAGACATACCCTAACTGTATTGAACATTGCTCACGCAGAGCTAGACAAGATGAGCATTTGAGGTTAAAAAGTACATTAAACTTATATTAAGTATATTAACTTATATTATTATGTTTTGGAAGTTCAAACTCCAAAACAAAGTTGTAAATGATCCCAGCTGAGGACGAAGAGTCTTATCTAGCAAAATGATTGGTTATTTTCAAAAATGAGATGGGAGTTTTCAGACATACCCTAACTGTATTCAACCAGAGCACACAGAGTTCATGCAGAGCTAGACAAGATGAGCATGTGAGGTTAAAAAGTATATCAACTGATAGGGATGGGCCATATATATCGATCGATAAATTCATGCGCATCTCATCAGTAAAGTCGGTTCTTTGATTAGCGGTAAATCTCCATCACCTGTTTTCAAACGGAGCGCCAGTTTATTCACAGAGCCGTAGATCACTGAAAAGCTACCCCAATTAATCACCCGTGAAACTGAACCCGATATTGCGTAGCTTGTCAGTGATCTACGGCTCTGTGAATAAACTTGCGCTCCATTTGAAAACAGGTGATGGAGATTTACCGCTAATCAAAGAACCGACTTTACTGATGAGATGCGCATAATATCGATCGATATATATGGCCCATCTCTATCAATTGTACATTTTTTGTAGAAATAACTGATCATTTCGCAAGGCTCTTCTTCCTAGGCTGGGATCATTTAGAGCCCTTTTGAAACTGCATTTAAACTGTTTTGGAAGTTCAAACTTCAAAACAAAGTTGTAAATGATCCCAGCCGAGGAAGAAGGGTCTTATCTAGCAAAACGATTGGTTATTTAAAAAAAAAAAAGACAATTTATATACTTTTTAACCTCAAATGCTCATCTTGTCTAGCTCCGTGTGAACTCTGTGCTCTCTGGTTCAAGACAGTTAGGGTATGTTGAAAAACTCCCGTCTCATTTTCTCCTCCAACTTCAAAATCATCCTACATTGTTGTTTTACCTCTTATTGTAAAAGCTGTTTGATCTTCTGTAAACATTCACTTTGTAAACACTGGGTGAGTACTTCTGCAGGGATGTAGGATGAGCAGAGCTAGACAAGACAAGCATTTGAGATTAAAAAGTATGTAAATTGTAAATTTTTTGTAGAAAATAACCGATCATTTCACAAGACTCTTCTTCCTAGGCTGGGATCGTTTAGAGCTCTTTTGAATCTGCATTTAAACTGCATTTTGGAAGTTCAAACTTCAAAACAAAGTTGTAAATGATCCCAGCATTTAAGGTAAAAATATATCAATTGTCAATTTGTTTAGAAAGAAAGGTTTTATCTAGCAAAATGATTGGTCATTTTTTTTAAAGTTAGAGGAGAAAATGAGATAGGATTTTGTCTTGAACTGGAATACACAGAGCTGACACAGAGCTAGACAAGACCAGCATTTGAGGTTAAAAATTGTCAATTTGTTTAGAAAATGACCAATCATTTCCCTAGATAAGACCCTTCTTCCTCGGCTGGGATCGTTTAGAGCCCTTTGAAGTTGCATTGAAACTGCATTTGGAAGTTCAAACTCGCAGGCACCATAGAAGTCCACTATATGGAGAGAAATCCTCAAAAACAATTTCTCTACAACTGAAGAAAGAAAGACATGAACATCTTGGATGCCAAGGGGGTGAGTACATTATCTGTACATTTTTGTTCTGGAAGTGAACTTCTCCTTTAACACCTTTAAGGCAAGGCAATAGCACAAATGAGTCTAGGATGAGAAAATGCCTCCAATATCATATTTTTACATAACAGAATGTAGATAAATGAGAGAAGGATTAAAGGAATAGTTCACCTAAAGATGAAAATCTAGTCACCCTCAAGCCATCCAACATTAGGATGAGTTTCTTCATCAGATTTGGGAAATGTGTCATTTCATCACTTGCTCACAATGAATCCTCTGCAGTGAATGGGTGCCGTCAGAATGAGAGTCCAAACAGCTGATAAAAACACAAGTACTCAACAAGTGGATTACACAAGTAATCCACACCACTCCAGTCCATCAGTTAACATCTTGAGAAGACAAAAGCTGAAACAAATCAATCATTACAATGTTTTTAACTAAAATCTGAGTCTATAAATCCATAATAACACTTCCTCCAGTAAAAACGTCTTCGGGTCTGAATCAACAGAGAAATCTGCACAGATCAAGCACTGTTTACAAGCCAAAACAGCTTTAAACACATATGTGGCTGGATTTTAATGTAAGAGACAACTGCAGAAGGCGTTATTATGAATTAAAAACTTCTTAATGATGGACTTGTTTGAGCTTTTGTCTTCTCAAGATGTTAACTGATGGACTGGAGTGGTGTGGATCACTTGTGGATTATTGTGATGTTTTTATCAGCTGTTTGGACTCTCATTCTGACGGCACCCATTCACATCCATTGGTGAGCAAGTGATGAAATGACAAATCAAATCAAAGTATTTTGGCTTAACTTTATCTGTTACTTTTGACGAAGACCACTTTTTCACTGGATTATAGACTATGTTTTCTAGTTAAAAACATGTTAATTATGGACTTGTTTCAGCTTTTGTCTTCTCAAGATGTTAACTGATGGACTGGAGTGGTGTGGATTGCTTGTGGATTATTGTGTTGTTTTTATCAGCTGTTTGGAGTCTCATTCTGATGGCACCCATTCACATCAATTGGTTAGCAAGTGATGGAATGATACATTTCTCCAAATCTGATGAAGAAAAAAACTCATCCTAATCTTGGATGGCCAGAACTTATTTTTTTTTTTTAAATAAACTATTCCTTTTAAAATGAACATGAAACTACACAAACAATATACAGTCGTCAACAGCTATGTTACACTTACCCATAAGGCCGCTGGATAAACGTAGGGTGTATTTGAGGGACACCAAATGAAAACCCTGTGAAAAAACACAACCTTCTTACATCTATTTATTTTTATGTTTTCAAAATGTATATGTGACCCTGGACCACAAAACCAGTCATAAGTAGCAATAGCCACAAATGCATTGTATGGGGCAAAATTTTTGGATATTATTAGGATATTAAGTACAGATTATGTTCCATGAACAGATTTTGTACATTTCCCACCGTAAAAATATCAAAAAAGTAATATGCATTGCTAAAAAATTCATTTGGACAACTTTAAAGGTGATTTGCTCAATATTTACATTATTTTGCACCCTCAGATTTCAGATTTTCAAATAGTATCATGGCCACATATTGTCCTCTCATAACAAACCACATATCAACAGAAAGCTTATTTATTGTATAAATCTCTGTTAAATGACTGTTTTTTTGGTCCAGGGTCACATATAATGGACAAGATCAAGCATTCAACTTATTTAGCAGCAAGCATGTGATGTTCTGTTCCAAGCAGCTGGTCTATATTGCATGCCGTCTCATACTCTACACACGTGAAGTTTTGGCTCTGCGTCGAGTGTCCGGATCCTCTTACCTGGCTGCATGATCCGTGGTTTGGCCCCGAGGTACGCCAGGTTCACGTTGGCTTTCCTGCCGTCTATAATGGGGTTTGGATCCTTACAAGCTCTTTCTGCTGCGGCTCGATCTGCCATCGTCACCTACAGATATATATGACAGTCCAGTCAAGTCACCATTATTTCTATAGCACTTTTACAATACAGATTGTGTCAAAGCAGCTTTACAGTAAATTCAATTCAATAGTCAATTTACAGTAAATTCAGTGTTTTCAGTGATGATCTAAAACTAAAACATAAACCCAAAAATAAATAAAAAAACAACAACTGATATACATTTATACACACACACACAAATTATAAACACAAAATTACTAAAACTCTCATTAAAAATTGGATGAAAATGGAAAATCATCTAAAAATAAAAAATAGCAATAAAACCTACAGCGGTATCTCTGATCAATGAATCTCTACTAAAAATAAAAGTGAAAATGTAACATGAACAAATTCAAACCGTTAATAAATACTAAAATGAAATTATTTTATTTCAGATAGTCTCCAGGGCAACATTTCTCATTTCTGTTTAGCCAAACGTGATGTACTAAAATAACCAAAATTGAAAGTAAAATGATTAAAAACTATATAGAAACTACTAAAAATGGACAAAAACACACTAAATTTACTAAAACTTTAACTAAACTTAAAATAGAAAATAAAAACTATATTAAAATATTACTAAAAACTATAATTGTATAAACCTTAACTGAAATAAAAATATACAAATATATATAAAACATGACGAAACACAACTAAATTACTAAAACTTTAACAAAACTTAAAATTAAAGCAGAAAATATACATTTTAAACTAAATAAACATATTCATAAAAATGTAATAGTATTCCAGAGTTCATTGCGACAATCTCATTGCAAAAAAAAATAGTGCAAAGTAAATGAAGTGAAAGAAACATAAATATACTTGTAACACCAGAAAAAAAACATTGATGAAAACATTTCAATTAATTTATGGTGGACTCTTTTTGTGTATTCTGGACGATGTTTAAAAACTTTGCTAGCACTTCTCATGTTTTTGTCTACTTAAGATGAATTGCTTGTTGTTTTCCTCACTTATAAGCTGAATTAATAAATGTATTTTTAGACTTAGGTTTAGATTAATACATTACCCTAAGTCACGTCAAGTTATTTCTATAGCACATTTTTTAATATATATTATTATAATATAATATATAATATATATTTCATAATATAACAGATTGTGTCAACGCAGATTTACAGCATTAAACAGAAAATAAATAGTGACAGGAGAATCACAAAGATAAATTCAGTGTTTTCAGTGATGATCTAAAACTAAAACATAAACCCAAAAATAAATAAATAAATAAACAATAACTGATATATATTTATACACACACAAATTATAAACACACAAAATTATTAAAACTTTCATTAAAATAATGATGAAAATGGAAAATCTAAAAATAAATTCAAAATAATAACAATAAAACCTACAACAGTATCTCTGGTCACTGAATAGTATCTCTACTAAAAATAAAAGTGAAAATGTCAAATAAACACAAATTCAAAATGTTAATAAATACTAAAATGTATTAACATTTTAACAATAAAACTATTTTATTTCAGCTAGTTTCCAGGGAAACATTTCTCATTTCTGTTTAGTCAAACGTGATGTACTAAAATGAATGTAATTAAATGATGCCATTAAAATGAATAAAAACTATATAGAAACTACTAGTCAAAATGGACAAAAACACACACCAAATTTACTAAACTTAAAAATAAATAAATAAATAAGAACTAATTTAAAATATTATAAACTTTAACTAAAATAAAAATATGCAAAACATGACAAAACACAACAAAATTACTAAAACTTTAACAAAACTTAAAATTAAAGCAGAAAATAAAAAATCTAAATTCATTCAAAATAAAATGTAATAGTATTCCAGAGATAATTGCGACGATGTCATTGAAAAAAAAAATAAAGAAAATGAAGTGAAAGAAACGTAAATATACTTGCTACACCAGAAAAAACATTGATGAAAACATTTCAATACATTTATGGTGGACTTTTTTATACAATATTTGTGTATTCTGGATGATTTTTTAAAACTTTGCTAGCACTTCTCATGTTTTTGTCTACTTAAGATGAATTGCTTGTTGTTTTCCTCACTTGAATTAATAAATGTATTTTTAGACTTTAGAAATTAAATTGTTTAGAAATTAACACCAAGTCAAAAAATCTAAAACTAAATTCTATATAAAACCTATAACAGTATCTCTGGTCTATGAATAATATCTCTAATAAAACACAACGATAGACAAAGATTACATATATATATATATATTATTATTATATATATATATATATATATATATATATATATATATATATATATATATATATATATATGTATATATTTTTTTTTAATATTTATTTATACACACACACACACACACACACACACAAATTATACACAAAAAATGAATAAAACTTATTAAAATTAAAATAAAAATGGAAAATCTAAAAATAAATTCTATATAAAACCTATAACAGCATCTCTGGTCTATGAATAGTATTTCTACTAAAATAACGTAACGACAGAGAGACAAACAGAGAGAGAGAGAGAAAGAGAGAGAGAGAGAGAAAGAGAGAGAGAGACAGACAGACAGACAGACATATAGATAGATAGATAGATAGATAGATAGATAGATAGATAGATAGATAGATAGATAGATAGCTTACAAATCCATAGCCTCTGGATTTCCCCGTTTGTCTGTCAGTGATGACAACAGCTTCCTCGATTTCTCCAAACACTTCAAAGTATTTCCTGAGGCTGGAGTCGGTGGTGTGATACGGAAGACCTCCAACGAAGATCTTGGTGTATGTGGTGTCCTTCTGAGAGCTGTGCATCCTCACGACGGCTTACACGGGGTCAAAAGTTGCGCTACGACTGCTTAAATCAACAACAGCTCCTATTCCTGGCAGGCAGCAGCAGCAGAGAGCGGATGACTTGATATGAGGTAGTTTGAACTGCAGCAAACGAACTAGTCTGTCAGGCGACAAAACTCAACATGCCATATGGTTTTGGTGGCTCTCACTCACACGCGGATACAGACCACGCCCATGACCACGTCCCCGCCCACTTGTCAGTTTAACCACGCCCACATTAGCAATCGCTCTCTTTCCCTCAATGGTTGACTACATGTAATGCTTACTCACTCTGATGTGACTAATAATTAATTTTGTCGTTTGAATGACAGATTAAATTCTTTGTACCACTAAGTTGAAAGCAAATTTAAAGGAACAGGTCATTAAAAAATAATAATATGTGACCCTGGGCCAAAATAAGGGTCTTTTTTTTTTTTAAATGGATTACTTATATATTTATATCTGAAAGCCAGTGTTTGACCAAGATACAACTATTTGAAAATCTGCAAAAAATAAATAAATAAATATTGAGAAAATCGCCTTTGTTGTTCAGATGAAGTTCTTAGCAATGCATATTACTAATCAAAAAGTTTCAATATATTTACGATAGGAAGTTTACAAAATACCTTCATGGAACATGATCTTTGCTTAATATCCTAATGATTTCTGGCATAAAATAAATTTTTACCCATTTTGACCCATACAATGTATAGTTGACTGTTGCTACAAATATACCCCTGCAACTCAAGACTGGTTTTGTGGTCCAGGGTTACATATATACAATTGCATCATGTTGTTCCAAACACTTAGGCCACACAAAAAGAGAAATTTTAAAGAATGCTAGTATGCTTACTGCTACAAAATTATAGGGATCCTTACCATGTTTTGCTTCTTAACTCCAGGCCATTAGTTGAATTCTTTGAATACAGTTCCTTTAGGTAAGTGCATCTTGGAAATGCATACATTTTTTTTTTTATTTCAGTTGAATTCTAGTTCAGTTCTCGACAGTATTCTGAGTTTCTATATTGCAGACGTTCACTGCCTCAATCCTAATGACCCAGTAACTCAACATGACAATGTAGGTCAAAGGTCAGGCTCAGAGTTTGACAACCTACTTCTTTGGAAAAGATTAAATCAGACAGTCAAACATAAGAGTCATATTGTAGTCACCTTGATTAAAAGAAAAATGATGCAGTTGCATTGCATTTGTCTGGATCTGAATACTACTGAATACTAAATACTGAAATTCAGGTTGTGCAAAGTGGGAAAGTCCATTTTTTCTAGTGAAACTACACTGTGGATGAAGATTATCCAGTCAAAAAATAAGACATCAATGAATAAATTCCTTTCAATACAGAAGGAATTTTGGGAAAACAGTGAGTGTTGAGAAATATCCATTTAAATTGCTAAATATAGGAGAAATATGTCAAAGTCAATTATATGTGCCAAATTTCCTGCTGCCAGCTGGTGGCGCTATGACTATAATTGAACATTGGCATGTAGATGTCTTCAGGCCAGGACTTTTATCAAACATTTGGTATTGTTTGGTGCAGATTGAACATGGTTTAAGTTAGTGTAAAGCATGACATACCCTGTCACCAACAGGTGGCGCTATGGTTATACCTGAATATTTGCCTTTAGAAAAATGAGTGTAGTTTAGTGCAGATCAGGTTTAAGTTAGTGTAAAACAAGTCATTTTCTGTTGCCAGCAGGTGGCACTATGATTATAATAGAATATTGGCATTTAGATGTGTTCAGGCAAGGACTCTTGTCGAACATGTTAAGTTTGAGGCAGATCAGACATTGTACGCCTGAGTTACAACTACTTTTTTCATGACGAAACATTGAAATTTGTCAGGGCGCCACGGACACACCTTTGAACAAAAACTCAAGATCTTCACAATTTAACATCGGAAAGTCCTTCAGATTAGAATGAACAAATATAATGTTGTTGTCATTAAATATCTAGGAGGAGTATGTTACAGGGTAAAACATGTCACTTCCTGTTGACAGCAGGTGGCTATATACTGATGACTATAACTGAATATGGGCATTGGCCTGTGTTCAGGACAGGGCTCTTATCTAACATGTGAACTTTGGTGCAGATTGGACATTGTATGCCTAAATTATAACAACTTCCTGTTTCATGGCGAACATTTAACTTTGTCAGGGCACCACGGACACGCCATTTAAAAAAAACACAAGATTTTTGCAATTTAACATCACAAAGGGTTTTAGATTCGACTGACCAAATTTGGTGTTGATCTGTTTAAATCTCCAGGAGGATTTCTCTACAATACCCGAAAATGGCAAAACGCCACAAAACTTGCAGAGAAAATGCAAAATAACAGACTTCCTGTTAGGTTTCGGACATCATACCGGAAGACTTTTTTGTAGGTATTGGTGTGTTACATGTGTCTACCGAACTTCATACATGTATGTGAAACATAGCTCTTTTTATACATTTTATAGGTGGCGCTATCGAGCCATTTTGCCACACCCATTTCTGAAACCCATATCAGGTATAAATTTTTAACCACTTTTGGCGTGCAAAGTTTCATTAATTTTCGAGCATGTTTAGGCCCTCAAAATGTGATTCATTTTGAAGAAGAAGAAGAAACTGAGCAATTCCAATAGAGTCCTTATACCACCGGAGCTTGGGTTGTAATTATCTTTAAGTGTTATTATTATATCATCTATAATATTCTAAACGAATAGTTCACCTCAAATTTCATGAGCAAACCTCTCAAATCAAATGAAAAACAACCAATGTCATGCAAAGGAAGAACACACACACAAAAGCGTTTGTAAACGTTCTGTATTCTACAACATCTGTGTACCAACATCTGCAGAGATACAATATAAATACAATTCTGTACATTTTATAATATTGTAAATACTATGTTCATACATTTTTATGTACAGCTCCTTGTCAAGGAGAGCAGCTTTGTTTTCTTTTAAGTAAGGTCTTGGGTTTTCATTTTGCCGTCTCCATTGACAGCAATAGTATTCACTTCTTATGAGATCCACAGTTCTTCAGGTAAAACAGAGCAATAATAACAGCACTGGTCATGGCACTAAACATACTAGCATTATTCAGGCTATGTCCCATTCCCCGATATTGCCCATCTCCCATTTACACCTATATAAAAAACATTAATATTGGCTTTAGTATCACAAACTAATAAAATCTTAACAGTCAAACACACATTATTAGGTGGGTGAACCTAGAAGTCGACTATCTAAAAAGTCCCCGTTCGTGAACAGGGCTTGTGTCAGTACTTTAGGGCATTTCTGGTCTATAGCCGATACGAAGCAGACCAGGTTATCTGCATTTTGCAATACCGGCAAGGGTCTGATAAAGAAAACAAGGTGCTCTCCGCATTAGGTGACCTCCGTCAACCTCCTGAGAAGCGTCAAATCAGTATCTGAGACTGCGTTAAAAGTCTGTGCATTACGTAACTTAATGTGCATCCAGGATAAGTTACTCCAGTGCAAGCATTCAACTCTGTTAATAGAAATATTGGCAGTCCTTCAATAGTTACAGTACTCAACAAACCAGTAACGCGACTGAGTACGAGTAACTGGCTTGCCGTCCAATTGAAATCAAAACACCACAGTTCTGACGTTCCCATAGGCATGTGGCCTTCCAACCAGAAATATGGCACTTAGCATATTAGCATAAATCAGTAATGTACACAAGCATAAAACACGTCGCCAAGAAGTTTGCACAGCAGATTTGAAAGGCTATGTCTTTGGTAATACCTGATATAGTCACGCAAACAAAATGGTCATAAACAGTAGTACATTCTTACCTAGAACACGCATCCAAATCTCAAACTCACTCAGAGTATGTTGTTCGATTAATACATTTAGTCATATAAGAAGTGGTAACCAAGATGGATGTTAGTATTACAGCTATACATGATATATAAAACGTGTTTGTGCAATTGTGCAACTCTCGACATTCAAAGATGATACTGAAACAGGCCTATAACTTCAACACAACACACACATGTAGGGTTTATTGCCATGGAATCATGGGAACCAACAAATCTCTAATGTGATGAACAAATCAGAAGGATGGATTCTGTTAGCACTTGTTTTGTCCAGGCGGTTGCTGGTGCTGGTGTCGAAGAGATCGTCTACCAACTATCGAGTCATTGTCCTGCTCCTACTGGAGCACGGGTTGAGGTTCGGTGTCTATGGACGGAGGTCCTCGAGTCAAAGAGGAAGGCTTCACGAAGATGCCATGACCTGTGGCGCACCGGAAGTACACCCTTCCTTGGACCGTTCCATTGTGCTTGCCTTTGGAAGGACAAGAAAGGGCAGGTTACAAGGAGTTGAGTTGGGATTCAGCTTGCAAGAAAGGCAAAGAGTTCACTTACCTACAGCAAGGTCCAGCTCTACACCAACCCAGATGCCTTTGGCAAACTCTACCCCTCCAACATAATGCACCGTCCCACTCTGTTTGCCCACCCAAACTTGCTCACCGGGAGCCATCCAGTCTGGCAACTGAGCAACTGGTCCATTCTCGTCCTCACTAGAGTCCACCGAAGGTTCTGGATCCTCAAAGGACTCAAGTCCTTGAGTTGTTTCCAGCTGTGGGTTGGCATGAGGTATGGGGACACTTGAAGACTCCTTTCCATTGTGGAGATGGCACTGGGGCAAAGGATCCATGCCTTGGGTTCTGGCTTGGGGAATAGATTCCGCCTTCCATTCGATGTTACTAAGGTCTTCTCTTACACCATGACCTACCTCCTCAAAGTCTGGGGGAACTAATTCTGCCTTCGATCTGATGTATCTAAGATCTTCTCTTACGCCATGACCTACACCCTTAAAGTCTGTGGGAACTGATTCCTCCTTCGATCCGGCGTTACCAAGATCATCTTTTGCGCCTTGACCCACACCCTTAAAGTTCGGGGGAACTGATTCCTCCTTTGATCCGATGTTACCAAGGTTGTCTTCTCGTACACCGTTATCTGCACCCTTAAAGTCCGGGGGAATTGCTTCCACCTTCCATCTATTGTTACCGAGGTCTTCTTCTCCTATGCCGTCATCCAAACCCTTGAGGTCTGGGGGAATCGATTCCGCCTTCCATCCGATCTTACCAAGGTCTTCTTCCTCTACACCGTCATCTGCACCCTTGAAATCTGTGAATTCCTGACTGACGCTCAGGATACACTTGCGGGGAAGCCGAGGGGAACAGTCCCGGTCAGTGCAATGACGGGAACAGGGTTGAGTGGGAACGGTCTGGGCTGGACAGGATCCCGAGGCACTTCTGGAAGGATGCAACCCTCTTCCGTGCGTTGCTTCCTGAGGGTCTGCAGGTTCTCTGCTGTTGAGCTGGTCACAGCTATCGCTGCCGCTGAAGAGCACGTCAGACAGTGTGGCATTCGAGGCACTGTGGGAGAAATAACCGCTTGTACATGTGCTGGCCGTGGGACTACGGGACACTTCTTTTTCTCCCACCCGTGTCCCTGTCAAACTTCCAATTCCAGGTGCCAACTCTCCCTGCATGCATGTGGCCCCCTCTTGGGTCTCAAGGCTGGCATTGTACACCTCAAAGTTGGCAAAATCTTCAGGGATGTAAGGCTTGAAGTTTTGGAGCTCCAGAGACCCAAGGCCTGGGTCGCTGGAATGGGTGAAGGCTGAATCCATGTTGGGATCCTCCTCCTCTGAATCCTGACAAATCATCAATGACCAGAAAGGAAACAAACAGCAAAGCAGTGATCAGGAGGGACCCTATCGCCCCCTTGTGATGAAGCACATCTGCTACTTTATTCAGTCTTTTTGTCCACAATAGTAGATCTATACCAGGGATGGGCAACTTCGGTCCTGGAGGGCCACTTTCCTACAGTTTAGCTCCAACCCTAATCAAACACACCTGCCTGTAGCTTTCTAATGGTCTTGAATTCTTTGATTAGCTTGTTCAGGTGTGTTTGATTAGGGTTGGAGCTAAACTAGGAAAGTGGCCCTCCGGAACCAAAACTGCCCATCCATGATTTATACCAGTGGTTTTCAATCCTGGTCCTGGGGACCCACTGCTCTGCACATTTTGTATGTCTCCCTTTTCTGACTCACTCAGTTCAATTCATGGATCTCTCTCCTAATGAGCTGATGATCTGAATCAGGTGTGTTAGATAAAGGAGACACACAAAATGTGCAGAGCAGTGGGTCCCCAGGACCAGGATTGAAAACCACTGATTTATACCATAAAAATATTTATTAAATGTCAACAAATATATATGGTTAAAAATATTTTCAAAAATTAATTATAAATAACTTAAAAACAAAGTAATTAAAAAATAAAATAAAATAAAAAACGTAAATTAATTCAAAGTTAAATAATACAATCAATGAATTTATATATATATATATATATATATATATAGTAGATAAATGTTTAAAAAATTTAAAATAAATCAATTAATTAATTAAATTAATTAATTTGAATTTAAATGAATTCAAAAATTTAATTAAAAAAATTTCAAAAGTTAACTAATATAATGAATACAAATGTTTTTTGTAAAAAATTTTTTTTATAAATATAGGGGACATAAACTGGGTGGATTAGTGCGTCACACAGTGCGTCAAAAAATAGAAACGTCATAGATTCATCAAATGAAAGTGTACCGTATCAGGTGTTTCCAGTGTAGACAACTCTACTGAATATAAAAGTACTAATCTAGTTGTGTAACAGTACGCTGGTCACATCTGATGTGTAAACAGAGTTTATTTGCTTTGTAACTAGCAGTGTGACATGTGAAGTGCTGTCAGTAAGTTAAACACAAGCTGAGGGATTCATGCAGTTATACATCATTCACATGAGGGTGATGGGATGCAATGATATGCACATGGGTCTGAGATGATGACGATGATTTTAAAAAGTACGCAATGCATAAATTCAACCCTCCTGGATAATTGTTTGTTTATTACTGTAATGAATTTGGTTCTGAGAAGGAATATTCTGTGGGATGCTGTGGGATGTTAATTGTCAATAACTGAAATAATTATCCAAAAATTGCAGTCTCTTTTATTATTAGTTATAAAAAATATATTGTTTTATAATTAAAAAAAATATATACACTGCTGGTCAAAAGTTTGGATTTTTAATGTATTTTAAATAAGTTTCTAATGCTCAAAAATACAGAAATAATTTAATATTGTGAAATATTATTATGATGTAAAATAAAGTTCTTCTATTTTAATATACATTAAAAATCAACTTTATTTCTGTGATCAAAGCTGAATTTTCAGCATCTTTATTTTAATCTTCAGTGGCACATGATCCTTAAGAAATCATTCTAATATACTCATTTATTATCAATGTTGAAAACATTTTTTGGAACCTTAATGCTTTTTTTTTCAGAATTCTTTGTTCAATAAAAGGTTATAAAGAACAGCATTTATTTAAAATAAAAAGGTTTTCTAAAAAGAATTTAATACTTTTATTCACTGAGGATGTGTTAAATTAATAAAAATGATAGCATAGATTTACATTGTTAGAAAAGATTTATGTTTTGAATAAACGCTGTTCTTTTTAACTTGTTATTCATCAGAGAATCCTGAAAAAGGTTTATAATAAAAATAATCATGTGACACTGAAGAGTGGAATAACAGCTGATGAAAATTCAGCTGTGCATCACAGGAATCAATTATATTTTACAGTATATTGAAATAAAAACCATTATTTTATATTGTAATAACAATTTGCAATATTACTGTTTTTTTCAGTATTTTTGATCAAACAAAATACAGCCTTGACGAGCATAAGAGACTTGTTTAGAAAATATTACAAGTCTTACTGATACTGATTTCTTAAATATATAAAACTATATCAAATACTGAAACCAAAATTGGATTATTATATCAGTATAAATAATGATTAGGATACGAAAACCCACATATAGTCATGTAATATTTTAAAAAGTAATATTTTATTATTTTTACTATTATATGTTTTAGATTTAAAATGGTAAACTTTTATTGAAAAAGGTATGAAATATAAAAAATGGACAGGTTTAAATAATAAAAAAAAAATATTTTCTGTGTTAACAAGGCCCTTCCTAGTAGTACAAACTAGTATGCGACATGCATGTGTTGACTTACAGCAGCGTGCGGCTGTTTGTGTGTGAGATCAGTGCTGAGTCTGGCCTGTCTGTGATTGGCCGAGCTGCTGATGATGTCACTGGCGCCGCAGCCCTCGCTCTGAGCCCTGGGTCTGGACCAGGGGCCGCCAGGGGCCGCAAACCAGCGCATGCTCTGCAATCAGGGCACAACAGCACACTTCACATGGGCCATGCAATGCGGGTGAGAGCACATGCACACAGCCACAGATTCTGCGCTTTTAAAGGAACAGTTCACACAAAAACTCAAGCTCATGTTGTTCTGACATTTCTCATTTTACTTTCTTGTACTGAACTCAACATCAGATAGTCTGTGGAACGTCAGAGCTGCTCTTTTACATACAATGCTACAAAGTATACTTTTAGATAATATTTTGAATTAGCTTTTGTTTTATATTTTCAGTTTTCATTCTAATTTTAGTCATATATGACCCTGGACCACAAAAAACGTATGTATGTCTTATGTAGCACAAGTACATTTGTAGCAATAGCCAAAAATACAATGTATGGGTCAAAATTATAGATTTTTCTTTTATGCCAAAAATCATTAGGATATTAAGTAAAGATCGTGTTCCGTGAAGATATTTTGTAAATTTACTTCTGTAAATACGTCAAAACTTACTTGAGTGTGATTTTCTCAATATTTCGATTTTTTTGCACCATCAGATTCCAGATTTTCAAAAAGTTGTATCTCCAAAATATTTCCAAATATTTTCATATCCTAATATTGTCATATTTATTCAGCTTTCAGATAATGTATAAAACTCAATTTCGGAAAATTGACACATATGACTGGTTTTGTGGTCCAGGGTCACATATAAGTTAAAGCATTAAAATGAATAGAAATAAAAATAATTACTGAACTAAAAATCAATTAAACAAATATTTCTTAAAAAAATAAAAAATAAAAAAATTATATATATATATATATATATATATATATATATTTTTTTTTTCAGTTTCAGTTCAGTTTTCGTTTTTACTAATATTTATATTTTATTACATTTTTAAAAATAATTTCAGTTTTAATTAATGATAATAACAATGAACTGACAAAATTTACATAAGTATCAAAACAGTGGTCTATATGATTATAATTTTAATTTTAAATTAATATAAATTTATTTGCTATTATTTTTATTTTTACTAAGAATGTCTTTATTTATTCGCTTTTGTTTTATTTTTTTAAATAAATGTTTGTTTAATTAGTTTTTAGTTCAGTTTTAGTTTTTATTTATTTCCAGTTAGTAACTGTAACATTTGTAACTAATATTTGAATTTTATTAAAAAAAAGATTAAATAATAGTTTTAATGAATGATTATAAAATGACATAAAAGTGTCAAAACAGTGGTCTATATGATTATAATTTTAATTTTAAATTAATATAAATTTATTTGCTATTATTTTTATTTTTACTAAGAATGTCTTTATTTATTCGCTTTTGTTTTATTTTTTTAAATAAATGTTCGTTTAATTAGTTTTTAGTTCAGTTTTAGTTTTTATTTATTTCCAGTTAGTAACTGTAACATTTGTAACTAATATTTGAATTTTATTAAAAAAAAGATTAAATAATAGTTTTAATGAATGATTATAAAATGACATAAAAGTGTCAAAACAGTGGTCTATATGATTATAATTTTTATTTTAATAATTTTTTTAACTATTAATTTTAAATGTCTTTATTTATATGCTTTTTGTCATTTTATTTTTTAAACAAATATTTAATTTATTTTTAGTTAAATATTTGTTTTTATTTATTTCCAGTTAGTAACTGTAATGCTTAACTAAAGTTTTTAAAATAATATTTATATTTATTAAAAAAAAGTTTCAATCATTTTAATAATTGACCTTGACAAAAAATTACATAAAAGTGTCAAAACAGTAGTCTATATGATTATATTTTTTATTTTTATTTAATATTTTTTTTAACTGTATCATCATTCATTAAAACTAAACCTATTACTAAATTAAAATTATAAATTACTTACTGGAAATAAATGAAAACTAAAATGAGCCAAATATAAACTAAAAATATTATATAACTAAATATTATATAACATTTTAGAATTATCCAATTACATTTTAAACAAAGATGAAGTGTATTGATTTTTTTAGGTGAACTATTCCTTTAAAATTTTACTTCTGGTTAACAGCTTCTGTATCATATAAGGGTCGGTCTGAATAAATCAGTAATTAATAAATAGATAAATCTGTGGCTGTATAAATGAACAGGTTTGAGGGACTGAGGCATGCTGGGAACAGGGTCCAAAATAAACTAATATGAGGAGAATTCACAAGCAATAAATATTCCTCAACCTTTTTTAAAAAATTGAAATAATATAATTTTGTTTCTCATGTTTATATTTGAGTGGTTCCTTTTTCTTCAACAGATTTATTTATAATCACTAGTCACTAGTGAGTTTCAGATGATGATTCTTACAAAGCAGGTATCATGAAGTTACCAGCCAACTGGTGATTTTTACTTGCATTTGGACTGTAATTTAGTGTTTATTTTGGACCCTGATTGAAGGACAGCTTCTCTGTGGATATCTAAAATCAGAGCCTGAATCCACTGTCAGATCATAAAATATGTGAGAGTATGGAGAGTAGAAACACACAGTGAATTGTGTGTGAGAATGAGTCACATAATGGGAATGAAGCATTGATTTTGTGTGTTTGTGTATATCACCTCCTGTCCCAGCAGAGGCCTTGACTCCAGAGAACGCTTGACTTTGTTCTCCTCCTTCACCGGCAAGAGAGATTTGAGGAACTTGGGTGGTTGAGGAGACAAAACCTTAAACGGACTGGAGTTGAAGAACGTCGGACTCTCTGGAACCGATCCTGAGGAGAACGTTTGCATGAAATGATGCATAAAGATGTTTAAAAGCACTATAAGCTAAAAGTCTAGCTGATGACAAGCCAAAAATGAAGACATTACGGCAAATGTAGCTTGTTAACACTCTTAAAAAACATAATGCATTCTATTATTATTTAATTTTTTACTATTATTATTTTATAGTAGTAAAGACCAATCACAATTTCTTTTTAATTGTAAATATTTATTTTTATTTTATTATTAGAAGTGAATATATGGTAAATGTACACTGCTGCTCAAACATTTTGGCATCAGTAAGATTTTTAATGTCTCTAATGCTCATCAAAGTGATCAACAATATAGAAAAAAGTAATATGAAATATTATTGCAATTCTAAATAACAGTTTTCTATTTTAATATACTTTAAATTATAATTTATTTCTGTGATGCAAAGCTGATTTTTCAGCATCATTACTCCAGTCTTCAGTGATTTTTCAGAAATCATTCTAATATGCTGATTTATTACTTTTATTATCAATGTCGAAAACAGCTGTGCTGCTTAATTTTTTTTTTTTTTTTTTTGGAACCTGTGATAGTTTTTTCATGATTCTTTGATAAATAAAACATTAAAAGGAAAAAATAAGAAAACGTTTTTAACAATAAACACCTCGTTCAAAGTTTGGGGTCAGTATTTTTTTTCTTTCTTTTTCTCTTTTAAAAAAAATTATAATTTTATTCAGCAAGGATGTGTTCAATTGATACAAAGTGATAGTAAAGATTTATATTGTTAATAAATGCTGTTGTTTTTCATTTTTTGTTCATCAAAAAATCCTGAAAAATATATCACAGATTCAAAAAAATATATATATATGGTAATCAGTATGGAGTCAAAATAATGCACATATATGTGCAAAAAAAAAAAGTTTTGCAAAAGAAAAAAAAAGTTTTGCAAAAGAAAAAAAGTTTTGCAAAAGTAAAAAAATTTTTGCAAAAGAAAAAAAAGTTTTGCAAAAGAAAAAAATGTTTTGTAAAAGAAAAAAAAGTGTTGAGCAAAAAAATAAAATTTGCGAACAAAAATAAAAATCGCAAAAGGAAAATAATGTACTGACAGAAAAAGAAAGGTTTTGCAGACAGAATTAAAGAATAGCAAAAATTAAGATATAATTCATTGCAAAAATAAATGACAGATGTAAAAGAAGCTTAGAGAAGCTTTGATTGTATTTTGTCTCTACAACATATTTTTCATGCTCGCACCTACTAATTCATTTGCAACGCTCCATTTATTTTGCGTTTTGGTCAAGAGTGAGATCGCGATACAGTTTTCCCTTTGCGCGTCACTTCTATATGCGTTTCACTTCATGGCACTGTTTTGACGTAGGGGTGGAGTCAAGAAACTGGGGCGTGGGCAACTCCCCCCCACCCTCCACCACGTCACGTCATTAGCAAGAGGCGTAGGTCGCTGCAGATTCGAAAATCGGCATGGCAGAGCGCAGGCCTGTGGGTGGATTCCAGGGATGTAACGCTCATTGTTTCCTTTTATTTCACTAGCATTAAAATGCGTGTTGTTTTCTTAACTACCGATTATTAATGTCGTTTGCCAAAATTTAAGAAGTTAGAGATCATTCTCATCACTCGTGCACGTGAACGTGTTGGAAAAATTAGCATTGTCTAGTCATTTATCTCAGTATGCACACTTTTATACTTTTAATGGATTATGTTATTTATTTTTATTGATTGTTATTTTTTCTCTACAAAGTACGCAAAATGCTATATTGTGTATATAGCTGATTTCAAGTGCACACCTTTTTTCATATTTCTGCTTTTAGACAGCTGTTAAAAAAAAAAAAAACGTATGCTGGTTAGGTAGGTTTTGAGGCTTGGATGCTGGTTCTTTGCAAGCACATGGCCAACATAAACGAGCAAAGGACCAGCATAAACCAGCATCCAAGCCTCAAAACCTACCTAACCAGCATACGTTTTTTTTTTTTTAACAGCATACGTTTTTTTTAACGTTCACGTGCACGAGTGATGAGAATAATCTCTAACTTCTTAAATTTTGGCAAACGACGTTGATAATAATCGTTATACAACACACATTCTAATGTTAGTGAAATAAAAGGAAACAATGAGCGTTACATAGCCTTCCTGAGCTGTGTCCGAAACGGTTCACTTGTTCACTCATTCACTCATCCCTATATAGTGTATGGCAGTTGAGTGGACTATATCAGAAGGAGTGAACAAAATGAAGTGAACGGATTCGGACGGTGACGTACAGTGCGTAAGATCTTCCTCAAATGTACTTTTATATTACATGTACCTTATTTAAAAAAAAATAATGTTAATAGCAATAATACTTAAACTGACTTTATATCCTAATTATACATAACTCTGCGTCAGCTTTGTAGATTCATTGATGGTATATTTGTAATGTTCACAATAATAGTACTAGGCCTAAATAAATGCTATTAATATACTGTCAACAAAAATAAACACACACGTGTTCATATTGTATATTTAGTGTTTGTAATAGCCTATTTTGAAACTCCCAAAAAGGTTTGATCCAAAAATTCACGTTTTCACATAACATGGTCATAGAGCGCCCTCAGGCGACCGTTAATTTTGCATCAGAATGAATAACGAACATTTTTAAATATCCATAAAAGTATCATATTTTTGTAAATTAACAAAGATGCCATCTACGTAAATTAATAAAATATTAAAATGAGTTAATACCTACATAATATATTTTAATATAAATGCTTGAAATAGACGTTAAAGCATAAATAATACAGAGTTGCCCACGCCCCAGTTTCTTGACTCCACCCCTACGTCAAAACAGTGCCATAAAGTGAAACGCATATAAAAGTGACGCGCAAAGGGAAAACTGTATCGCGATCTCACTCTTGACCAAAACGCAAAATAAATGGAGCGTTGCGAATGAATTAGTAGGTGCGAGCATGAAAAATATGTTGTAGAGACAAAATACAATCAAAGCTTCTCTAAGCTTCTTTTACATCTGTCATTTATTTTTGCAATGAATTATATCTTAATTTTTGCTATTCTTTAATTCTGCTTGCAAAACCTTTCTTTTTCTGTCAATACGTTATTTTTCTTTTGCGATTTTTATTTTTGTTCGCAAATTTAATTTTTTTGCTCAACACTTTTTTTTTCTTTTACAAAACATTTTTTTATTTTGCAAAACTTTTTTTTCTTTTGCAAAACATTTTTTACTTTTGCAAAGCATTTTTTCCTTTGCAAAACATTTTTTTTTTTTTTTTGCAAAACTTTTTTTTTTTGCACATATATGTGGCATTATTTTGACTCTATAAATCAGCACTGTTCCCCTTCAGTCGTTCTCTACGACGTTACGTCAATGACGTAATATTGGGGATCGGCAACGAGACCCTATCACCTCTGAGCTAAAGAGAAAAAGCCAATGAACATTGGCGAGTGGAATTTGCATGCCGCGCCACTCCCCCGGACATACGGGTATATAAGATGGCGGCGTGCATCCACTCATTCAGATTTCTGCTTCGGAGCCTCGCCTGTGAGCTGTTCCTGAGTGTGAGAAAACTGAAGACGGAGAAGAAACGTTTCCTGTTCCTGCTCCTGTTCCTGCATAGACCTGCTCGATCGTGTTACCGGCGCTGCCGGCATCTGTGCCAACCAGCGATCTACTGGCTGTTGCCTTCCCTGGGGCACGCCGATCTAAAAGAGCAATTTTCTTACACGGTCGTCGATAGCGTCTTCCGGGATGTCTGTCCGACCGTGTGCTGCTGGATGTGGCGTTTGTGGATGGATCGTGCACTCATTGCGAGCGCATGTCCATGGCCACGCTACGATCGCGCCTCTCGTTCGCGAGATGGCGCCCTTCATCCTCTACCCCTTCCAGTTCGGCGGGCCGTGCCGGCTCCTCGGCTGCATTGGTTAGAGGTGAAGGTGATCTGAGGGTGACAGTGCCGAACGTTCCGTCGGGTCAGCCCCCGCGGAAGTCCGGTCCCTCAAAGCGTGGCCCCGTGGAGTTGCCAAAGCTCAGCACTCGTCCACCAGCTGGACCTAGTGTTACCTTTGGCGCTCCAGAGGATGACAGGATGTCCATCACTGCATCAGAGGAGGGGCTTACGCCTGCTGATGCGGAAGCTTCTACTGGGCAGCCCCCCGCTGCGGCGGCTGCTCAGTCGGAGGCGGACGCAGAACTGGCGGCCATGCTCCGTCGGGCAGCCGCGAGTATCGGGTTGGAGGTGTCTAAAGCGCCTTCTCCCGAACGCTCGCGGCTCGACGATTGGTATCTGGGCGCGAGTAGCGACGTCGCCACACCTCGCTCCGCCCCAGTGCCTTTCTTTCCCGAGGTGCATGAGGAGCTCACCAAGACGTGGAAAGCCCCCTATTCGGCTCGTACACGTCAGGGCTCCTCCCTTCTCACTACCCTCGATGGCGGGGCAGCCAGGGGGTACGTGGATGTCCCTCAGGTGGAGCGTGCGGTTGCGGTGCACCTGTGCCCGCAAAACGCCGCCACCTGGCGGGACCGTCTGCGTCTCCCGTCCAAAGCTTGTAAGCTCTCGTCAGCGCTTGCTGCGAGGGCTTATAATGCGGCGGGCCAGGCTGCCTCAGCCCTGCATGCGATGGCCACCCTGCAGGTCTATCAGGCCAAAGCACTAAAAGAACTGCACGAGGGTAGTTCTGACCGAAGGATGATGCAGGAACTGCGCTCGGCTACTGACTTCGCCCTCCGGGCGACGAAGGTAACGGCGCGGGCCCTCGGTCAGGTGATGTCTACAATGGTAGTCCAGGAGCGCCATCTCTGGCTGAACCTGGCGCAGATGGCTGACGTCGACAAAGCTCGCTTTCTCGACGCACCCGTCTCCCAGGCCGGCCTCTTCGGCGACACCGTTGAGGACTTCGCCCAGCAGTTCTCAGCGGTCCAGAAGCAGTCTGAGGCCATAAGCCACATCCTGCCCCGGCGCAGTGCCACCAAGCCGTCGGGTGCCAGGCCTCAGGCTGCTCGTCGCCGAGGGCGCCCCCCTGCGGCTGCGGCTCCTGCTCCGCCCCCTGCACCACCAGCTGAGCCCAAGACCTCTCAGCCCGGGCGTAGAGCCAGTCGCAGGAAGGCGGCGCAGCCCGAGACTCAGCGGCCCGCTAAAACCACCCGCAAGTCTGCGAAGCGGCCCTGACACGGGCTGCCCGGAGATGAGGGAGATTGCTCTTCGGGGGACGTCACCATCAGTCCCCCCAGCCCCGGGGGAGGGCCGGGGCCAGACAACATCGCTGCTGCCACTGACCTCCGGGTCAGTGGTACCCAAATTTTCAAAAAAAGAGCAATTTTCTTCACCTCTGGGCCTAGTGCCCCGAGTTTCGTTCCTGAGCGACGCACTGCCTCCTCGGACTCGGACTCGGAGCCTGAATTCGCCAGCGCGGGATCCAGGGAAGGTAAGCGCTGCCCCGTGCAGCTCAGCTCTTCTCCAGAACGCCCCGCTTTCTGGGATGAGCCCCCTTCCCCTTCCCCCCCCCGGCTGCCCCACCCCCGGCACGTCAGTTACTGCTCCGTTGATCCCACTGGCACGTCGACTGGGAGCCTGGTTAGCGCTTCCCAGTCCGTCCCCGTGGTTGATCAGGACGGTACGACTCGGCTACGCGATTCAGTTCGTGAGGCGACCGCCCAAGTTCAGAGGCGTCCATTTCACGTCTGTTCGTTCGGACACAGATGCCTCTGTTCTACGGGCGGAGATTGCGGTTCTCCTGGCGAAGGACGCAATCGAGCCTGTCCCTCCAGCCGAGATGAAATCAGGGTTCTACAGTCCCTATTTCATCGTGCCCAAGAAAGGGGGTGGGTTACGACCGATCCTGGATCTTCGAGTGTTGAACCGGTCCCTTCACAGGCTACCGTTCAAGATGCTTACCTCGAAACGCATACTGTCTTGCGTACGACACCAGGATTGGTTTGCAGCCATCGACCTGAAGGACGCGTACTTTCATGTCTCGATTCTGCCTCGACACAGACCGTTTCTTCGGTTTGCTTTCGAGGGTCGGGCATATCAGTACAAAGTCCTCCCATTTGGCCTGTCCCTGTCTCCCCGCGTCTTTACCAAAGTCGCGGAGGGTGCCCTGTCCCCCCTTTGGCGGAAGGGCATCAGAATCCTCAACTATCTCGACGACTGGCTGATTCTAGCTCACTCGCGAGATGTGTTGTGCGAACACAGGGACCTGGTGCTGCAGCACCTCAGCCACTTGGGGCTTCGGGTCAACTGGGAGAAGAGCAAGCTCTCCCCTGTGCAGAGCATCTCTTTTCTCGGTATGGAGCTGGACTCGGTCACCATGACAGCACGCCTCACCAACGAGCGCGTCCAGTCAGTGCTGAACTCCCTGAAGGCTTTCAGGCACAAGACAGCGGTCCCTCTCAAAGATTTTCAGAGGCTCCTGGGGCATATGACAGCCGCAGCCGCAGTTACGCCGCTCGGGCTGCTTCATATGAGACCGCTTCAGCGCTGGCTACACGACCGAGTCCCGAGATGGTCATGGCACCGCGGCACATTCCGGGTGGGCGTTACTCCGGAATGTCGCCGCCTGTTCAGCCCGTGGTCGGACCCTGTTTTCCTCCGGGCAGGAGTGCCCCTAGGACAGGTGTCCAGGCATGTTGTGGTCAACACAGATGCCTCCACGACGGGCTGGGGTGCTGTGTGCAACGGGCAGTCAGCCTCGGGCTCCTGGACAGGACCTCGACTGCAGTGGCATATCAATTGCCTCGAGTTGCTGGCCGTGTTTCTGGCGCTCCGGCGGTTTCTTCCGCTGCTGCGCCACAAGCACGTGCTTGTCCGTACGGACAACACAGCGACCGTAGCGTACATCAACCATCAGGGTGGTCTGCGCTCCCGTCGTCTGTCGCAACTCGCCCGCCATCTCCTCCTCTGGAGTCAGACGCGGCTCAAATCGCTGCGGGCCGTTCACGTTCCAGGAGAGCTGAATCGTGCAGCCGACGTGCTCTCACGACAGCTCACCCTTCCTGGAGAATGGCGACTCCACCCCCAGACGGTTCAGCTAATTTGGAGTCGATTCGGGGAAGCTCAGGTGGACCTGTTTGCTTCCCCAGAGTCCTCCCACTGCCAGCTCTTTTTCTCCCTGACTCAGGCCCCCCTCGGCAGGGACGCTCTGGCACACAGCTGGCCTCGGGGCCTCCGCAAGTACGCCTTTCCCCCAGTGAGCCTCCTTGCACAGACCCTGTGCAAGATCAGGGAGGACGAGGAGCAGGTCCTGTTGGTTGCGCCGTTTTGGCCCACCCGGACCTGGTTTGCCGACCTCATGCTCCTCGCGACAGTCCCTCCCTGGAAGATTCCCCTGAGGAAGGACCTTCTTTCTCAGGGGGACGGCACGATTTGGCACCCGCGTCCCGATCTGTGGAACCTACACGTGTGGCTTCTGGACGGGACACGGAGGACCTCACTGGCCTTCCCCAGGCCGTGATAGACACTATCACTCAGGCTAGAGCCCCCTCTACGAGGCAGGCCTACGCCCTGAGGTGGGGTCTGTTCGTTGACTGGTGTTCCTCTCGCCGAGAGGACCCACGGAAATGCTCGGTCGGAGTGGTGCTTTCCTTCCTGCAAGAGAAGTTGGAGCGGAGACTGTCCCCCTCCACTTTGAAAGTGTATGTCGCAGCGATTGCGGCATATCACGATGCAGTGGATGGTTCATCCCTAGGGAAGCATCACCTGATCGTCAGGTTCCTGAGAGGTGCGAGAAGGATTAACCCTCCTAGATCGCACCTCGTACCCTCTTGGGATCTCTCCGTGGTCCTCCAGGGCCTTCGGGGAGCTCCCTTCGAGCCGCTCGGTTCAGTTGAGCTGAAGTTCTTGACGCTCAAGACTTCGCTCCTGGCTGCGCTGGCCTCCATCAAGAGGGTAGGGGACCTACACGCATTTTCGGTCAGCGAAGAGTGCTTAGAGTTTGGGCCAGGTAACTCTCACGTTATCCTGAGACCCCGGCCCGGCTACGTGCCCAAGGTTCCCACCACTCCCTTTCGAGATCAGGTGGTGAACCTGCAAGCTCTGCCCCAGGAGGAGGCAGACCCGGCCTTGGAGTTGCTGTGTCCCGTCCGTGCCCTGCACGTCTACGTGGACCGCACCCGGAGCTTCAGACGCTCCGAGCAGCTCTTTGTCTGCTTCGGGGGACAGCAGAAGGGGAATGCTGTCTCCAAACAGAGGTTGGCCCACTGGGTAGCTGATGCCATCACCTTGGCGTACGAAGCCCAAGGTGAGCCGTGCCCCCTGGGAGTGAGAGCCCACTCCACCCGGAGTGTGGCCTCCTCCTATGCGCTGGCGCACGGCGCCTCTCTAGCAGACATCTGTAGAGCTGCGGGCTGGGCGACACCCAATACCTTTGCGCGGTTCTACAACCTCCGCGTTGAGCCAGTGTCCTCCCGTGTGTTGGGTAACATCAGGTAATTTGCGGGAGGACGGCTCAGGTGTCGGCTTGCTGCGCCACTCCTCTCGGATCCGTGCGCTATTCTCCCAGTTGTTCCCATGGTTGAACTCTGGGTCCTCCTTGCCCCGCAGTACTGGACTAGACGGAGTAGCCCATACTGTGCTCCGGAGCGGGGCCTCCTTCACCCCCCTCCGGTTGTGGCATCATGTCTCAGTATCTCCACGGAACCTTCCGTGTTTCCCCAGTCTAGTTAGACTTACTTCTAAAAGCTTCCACATGACTTAACCGTCATTGTGCTCCGCCCCCCAACGGCTGCTTCAAAACTTGGCACCCCTGGTGGGCCACCACGTGGTCTACAGGGCGTTGGGACGGTTACGCATTGAGCCCTTTGTTCCGACACGCTTGCCTGCCGGCATTGGGTCTCGGCTGCGTAACGCAGTTCAGGGTTGTGGCGTTTTCCAGAGGTCCCCAATATTACGTCATTGACGTAACGTCGTAGAGAACGACTGAAGGGGAACGTCTCGGTTACGAAGGTAACCCTCGTTCCCCGAAGGAGGGAACGGAGACGTTACGTCCTCTTGCCACAATCCTGGACTGCGCTGAAGCCGGGTTGCGGCTCGGCTCCTCAGCAAATCTGAATGAGTGGATGCACGCCGCCATCTTATATACCCGTATGTCCGGGGGAGTGGCGCGGCATGCAAATTCCACTCGCCAATGTTCATTGGCTTTTTCTCTTTAGCTCAGAGGTGATAGGGTCTCGTTGCCGATCCCCAATATTACGTCATTGACGTAACGTCTCCGTTCCCTCCTTCGGGGAACGAGGGTTACCTTCGTAACCGAGACGTTTCAGCAACTGTTTCCAACATTGATAATAAAAGTAATAAATCAGTATATTAGAATGACTTCTGATGAATAATGTGACACTAAAGACTGGAGTAATGGCTGATGGAAATGCAGCTTTGCATCACAGAAATAAATTATATTTTAAAGTATATTCAAATAAAAAACACTATTTTAAATTGCATAAAAATTTCACAATATTAGTTGCCTTGATGCAAACGCAGCCTTGGTGAGCAGAAAAGTCTCCTTTAATAAAAAAACCCCCATAAAAATCATACTGATCCCAAACATTTGAGCGGCAGTGTAGCTTTTCAACACTCTTAAAAATATATGATAAATGTTATTATTATTGTAGAATAATAGTTAATCATAATAACAATGATAACAATCCTAATTTTTATTCAGTATTTTCTTTCTTTTTTCAGTGCTGAAGTTACATTTACCATTTAACAAGAACTTTTCAAATTATTAAAAAATATGTGATTATTTTATTATATATGCACATCATTATTTTTTAATTTCGAGAGTGCTTAATTTTTTAACAGTAATAATAATATATTATTATCAGTCTTTCCTATCATCTCAGGTGAATGCCAGGTTCAGAGTTTACCATGATTCTCTTTGTTTTTGACAGGCGTGTCTTTTGAGAGAGCACTGTTGAGTGAAGCTTCATGTAAATTGGATTCAGTGACGTCTGTGAGTCCGTCGCAGTGAGTCTGTGGAAATAAAGTCAACGCTCAAGAGACATTCACAATAAACACACCGTCAGTGAACCTAGTAAGAGTTTGCTAACCTTCACGTCCTCATCCTCACATCCGTTCCCATCTGGTTTACAACAAGAGCTCTGAACAAATATATATTACAATCCTGTTACATATTGCACTGTATTTTGTTTCTATATAAGAGCTAACAGTAGATCTGGTCTTACGTGCTGGACGTTGGGTGTGCTGAGACTGCGCCGTATGTGTCTGCCTTTAGCAGAGAGAGCTTCCTTCACCGTCACGGCCTGAATGAACACACAAAAATACACACTAAACACTAGAGATCAACCGATAATCGGTTTGACCGATATTTTTACCGATATTTAAGCATTTGATTATAATTGAATATTGATTTTGAAGATAGTAACTACCCATTAATGTCGCCATCTTGTGGTTGTTTCAAGGTTCAAAAAAAATATTAATAATCAATAATAATAATAAAATAATAATATCTCTACTAATCACTCCAGCAGAAACTGCAGACAGAAGTGAAATAAATAAATACGGATTATGCATATCGGTTAACAGGGACATAAATGCGCAAATAATCGGTATTATTATAAAAAATCTATATTGGTTGTTCTTTACTAAACTCTCAAGCATAAACAGCAGATAGAAATAAAATCTGTATCCGTTATAAAAAATAAAACAATAAATAAAACACTGGTTCATTTTATCGGTTATCGGGCACATAAACATGCAAATAATCATTATAAAAAATCAATATTGGTTGATCTCTACTGAACACTCCAGCAGAAACGGCAGAGAGAAGTAAAACAATAAATAAGTATTGGTTCTGCACATCGGTTATTGGGCATATAAACATGCAAATAATCAGTATCGGTATCATTATAAAAAAAACAAAAAAACATCGGTTGATCTCTACAAAACACTTCAGCAGAAACAGCAGATAAAAATAAAAAATAAATATTCATTCTCTATATAGGTTATTAGGCATATAACACAGCAATAATCTGTATTGGTTATAAAAAAAATATCGGTTAATCTCTACTAAACACTCCAGCAGAAACTGCAGATGTGAATTAATAAAAAATAATGAGTCTGCATTTTGGTTATTGGGCTTATAAACATCAAAATAATTAGTATCAGTTATACAAAATCAATATTGGTTGATCTCTACTAAACACTCCAGCAGAAATAGCAGATAAAATAAAACAATATAACATTGGTTCTCCATATCAGTTATTAGGCACATAAACATGCAAATAATCTGTATCATTATTTAAAAAATCAATATCGGTTGATCGTTACTAAACACTCCAGCAGAAACAGCAGATAAAATAAAAAATATATTGATTCTCTATATTGGGCACATAATCACGTTAATAAGCTAAATTGGTTATAAAAAAAAAATCAATATCGGTTGATCTCTACTAAACACTAAATCTACACCAAACTGTAGATACAAGTGAATTAATAAAAAAATTGATTCTGCATATTGGTTATCAGCACATATACATGCAAATAATTGGTTACAAATCAGTTACAAAAAAAAATCAACATTCGTTGATCTCTACTAAACAATCCAGCTGAAACATTAGATAGAAGTAAAGCAATAAATAAACATTGCTTCTGCATGTCGGGAATATTGCAAGCAAATAATCGGTATCGGTTATAAAATAAAATGATATCAGTCAATCTCTACTAAACACTTCAGTAGAAACATCAGATAGAAGTAAAAACAAAAAAATGTTGGTTCTGCATATCGGTTTTCAGCACATGCAAATAATCAGTATCATTAAACAAAATCAATATCGGTCAATCTCTGCTAAACACTCCAGCAGAAACAGCATATAGAAATAAAACAATAAATAAATTCTGATTCTGCATATCGGATATCTGCACATAAACATATATAATTGGTATCTGTATTGGTTATATATATATATATAAACAATATCGGTCAATCTCTACTAAACACTCCATCAGAAACATCAGATAGAAGTAAAACAAATAAATATTTGTTCTTATTATTGGTTATTGGTACATAAACATGCAAAAAAATCTGTATCGGTATAAAAAATAAATATTGGTTGATCCCTAGAACACTCCAGCACCGATCTTCTTATTGGTTATCGGGAACATAAACATGCAAATAATCGGTATCATTATACAAAATCAATATCGGTCAATCTCTACTAAACACTCCAGCAGAAACAGCAGATAGTGAATAGAAATCTGTGCTAAAGTGAAGCCGAACCTGCCGCAGTCTCTCCAGACACAGAATATTGTCAACCTCCAGCACTCCTCTGGTGTATTTCTCTATGTATGTCTCTCCATCAAGCGTCTCCTCGCTCTCTCCTCGCGCCGCCATCAAGGCCAGTGTCTCGCGCTCCTCCGGCTCCTCAGACGCCTGTTCATAAAGACAGCATGTGTGTGATCGGTGCATTTAAAAAGAGAAACATGAAGAGGAAACTGTGAAGTTTGTACCTTTGGTATGTTGGACACGATCTCATACGTCACTCCACAGGAGTACAGTACGTTCTTCAAAGACATCCGTCTCTTCAGGCTCTGAGTAAAACTCTACGAGACATCAATTACATTAATAACATTTACACGCCAATCACACAACTCAATAAACTTCAACAAAAACTCAATATGCCAAAAACTTAAGAGGGCGAATCTAACAAAATCTCAGGTCACATTTCAAACAAGAAATGTCATGAATAATGGGTGATGTTTTAATACAGTAAATAAGATTAAAGGGTTAGTTCACCCAAAAATGAAAATTGGCCCATTATTTACTCACCCTCCAGGCATCCTAGGTTTATATAACTTCTTTCTTCCAGACAAATCCAATCGTTATATTGCAAAGATTGAATTCTGCATATCAGTTATCGGGTACATAAACATGCAAATAATTGGTATCAGTTACAAAAAAAAATCAATATCGGTTCATACCTTTGAAACAAAAAGTATTGGTTCTGCATCATTTTTAATATAACTCTGATTGGATTTGTCTGAAAGAAGTAAGTCATATACACCTAGGATACCTGGAAGGTGAGTAAACAATGGGTTAATTTTCATTTTTGGGTGAACTAACCCTTTAACCACATTGCCTCGCTGTGTATTTCAGACCTGTTTGTTGTAGATGTTGACAGCAATCCTTTTGCGCAGAACCAGCTCCACAGACGCCGGGTGACTGAGCTGAACCGTGGCTTTTACAATCAGGTAGATCCGCTCGCTGGGTGCCGTAATGCGGTTTAGATGGATGGAGTCGTGGATGGAGGAATCCCAGGAGCACACAGCCGACACCTGAGAACAAGAGAAATCATCAAATATGAACGCTATAAGACATCAGTCATATATTTTTGTTATTAACACTAATTAACACATATCAATCAAACATCTCATTACATCTTGTAATTACAACTTACAACACACTCCTAAATCAATAAGCCAAAACCTTTCAAAACAGGCCGATCATGAGCTCTGTGGTTGCTATTACATGATGCAAGTAGAAGACAAACGTTAATGTCATTTCAACAGGTTTATTATTCCTGTCACCTCGTCATCGCTGTGTCGGATGATGGGCAGGTAGAAGAACGGGCTGCCATGCTCTTTGGGGAGGATCGAGTTGACGCCGGCGGCGTGAGGACCGCTCAGCTGGTCATTCACCGTCAGATTATCAGCTGCAAAACACACAATACAAGTAAAATAACCATAACACCCAAACAACTCTGAATTACTGATGTAACAAAACCTGAAGCCCTTGAACTTTAAAGATCAATATATCTCACCATTCAGATCCAGGAACAGCACAGGAATATGAGCCTCCATGCCAGCAGTGGGAACCCTGGAGCAATAACAACACTGAGTTTAACAACAGGTTTTCATTTCATTGACTTCCATTAACTTTAAGAATCACTACAAGCCGGTCTTAATGTTACTGAAGGAAAATTGGTGAACAGCATTTTACATTGACTTATTTGATAGTATTACTGCAAGAAATGTCTTGGTTATGTATGGTAACCCTCCTCTCCTGATGGAGGGAACACTAGGTTGCAGAATCTGGCGAATGTGTCAGGTGTAGCCCAACCTGCAGCTCTGCAAATGTCTGTTAGCAAGGCCCCAGTTGCTAAATCGAGTGCTCTCACTCCCAGTGAGCAGGGTAAGCCTCTGGTAGGCCATATGGATTGCATCCACAATCCAGTGGGAGATCCTTTGTTTGGAGACACCCTTCCCTTTCTGCTGTCCTTCGAAACAGACAAAGAGCTAATCAAAACGCCTAACCTTTAGTGCGTTCCACGTAGATGCGCAGGGCACGGACTGGGCATAATGTGTATAGGTTGGGGTCTCCTTCTTGTGAAGGGATAGCTTGCAAGGTGACCACCTGGTTTCTGAAAGGAGTGGTGGGAACCTTGGGCACATATCCAGACTGGGATCTCAAGGTAATGTGAGAGTCTGCCAGTCCAAATTCCAGACATGAATCATTAACGGAGAGGGCTTGAAGGTCTCTTACTCTTTTGACTGATGTGAGCACAGTCAGGAGGGTCGTCATCAAAGAGAGAGCACTGAGGTCAACTGAGTGAAGGGGCTCAAATGGATCTTGCTGTAGGCCCTAAAGGACCACAGACAGATCCCTAGAGGGGACGAGGTGCAGCCTGGCAGGATTCAACCTAAAGGCACCATAACCATGATAACCAAATCGTGCTTACCCACTGATCTACCTTCCACCAGATCATGGTTGGCTGATATTGCTGCTACCTGGACCTTAACTGTCGAAGCAGAAAGGTGTCTATCCAAGACTCCTTGGAGGAAGGATAGCACCGATTCGATGCCACATCTCTGTGGATGCTTCCCTTGGGATGAACACCAGTCTGTAAACTCTCAGGTCTTGCCAGATTGTGCCCTTCCATTGAGAAAGGAAGTCCTTCCTCAGAGGAATGCACCAGGGAGGAATAAAAGGAGGAGCACCAGCTCTGAGAACCAGGTCCTGTTGGGCCAGTATGGGGCCAGAAGCAGGAGCTGTTCCCTGTCCTCCCTGACATTGCACAGTGTTTGTGCAATGAGGCTCACTGGGGGAAAGACATACTTGTGTAGGCCCCTGCGCCAGCTGTGTGCCAGTACATATATACTGAGGGGGGCCTCAGACAGGTCGTACTGTAACTGGCAGTGGGTGGATTCAGACGAGGCAAGCAGATCTATCTGAGCCTGGTCGAATCGACTCAAAATCTGCTGACTGTCTAGGGATGAAGTCTACACTCGCCCCGAGCGAAGTCCATCGTGAAAGCGCATCAGCCACACGATTGAGTTCACCTGGAATGTAAGTGACATGTAAAGACTGAGACAGAGTAGGAAATGGAGGGCTAGTTGTGACATGCAAAAAGAGTGAACTTCACCCTGGTGGTTGATGTATGCTACAGTCGCTGTGTTGTCTGTATGGACCAACACGTGCTTGCCATGAACCAAAGGTTGGAACCTCTTCTTTGCCAAAAGCACTGTCAACAACTCTAAGCAATTGAAATGCCATTACAGTCAAGGGCCTGTCCAGACCTCTGAGGTTGCTTGCCCGTTGCACACGGCACCATGTCTTCCCAAGGACTGAAGGTTTTGTGACATACAAGTGTGACCTTCTCACGATATGTGCCTTGGTGTCATGCCCATCCTGGGACTTGGGTTTGAAGCCAGTGCTGTAGCATTCTCATGCGTAACAAACCCTGCCATTTGCCCCATGAGCCTCAGGAAGTCAGAGGGACTGGTGTTCTGCGCTTGAGTGTTCTCACAAAGTTAAGCACTGACTGTGCACGGCCCAGTGACAGGTGTGCAGTCATAAAGGGAGTCATAATGACTGAGTCCAGCTGTACTCAGAGAAAAGAGATACTCTGTGCTGGAGAGAGTCTGCTCCTTTGCCAGTTGACCCGAAGTCTTAGATGAGCTACGTGGTTGAGAACCACATGCCTATAGGTGCAAACCAACTTTTGCGAGTGTGCCAGAATTAGTCAGTCTTTGAGAAGTTGAGAATACAAATACCCACTTCCCTGAGAGGGACAAGGGCAGCCTCCATGAACCGTATGAACGGCCTGTGTCAGAAAGTACGTGTCTTTCAGGTCTATTGCCACAAACCAATCTTGCTGCTTGACACACCTGATAATGTGTTTGAGAGTAGTATTTTTGATTAAACCAAAATCCTTTAGACTCTCCGGCAGCAAACTCAAGGGGACACTGTGGCTGGTCAGAGCAAAAAACACAGTGGCTGGAGGTAATAAGCCCCGAAGGCCATCGAGTGTTTTGCCTGATGAACTCGTCAGATGGATATCAACCCGAGGATCGCCTGAACCCAGGAGATCGTCTGAACGACGAATTCGGTGTTGTAAAACATGGGGAGACACAGGGTGTGTGCCCAGGCATGTTTTGGTTTGAAATATTAGCGCCTGGTCGTCTTATAACCCAGGGAAGAAGGAATGGTTCTTAGACCATATCGTGCTGAATAAGCCGAATCCATCTCTTGCCCCCCTGTTGAGAGAGGATCTGGGTAGATTTAGCTGAACCTTCTGCCCAGGGTTGCCTATCCCAGGAATGCACTGAAGCCTGCCATGGGTCCCTGTTGACCTGGGGACAGGCTGGTGGTGCCACCTTCCAGCGGGAATAATGGCCGTAAACGTGGCCTGATTGTGGGTCCAGCTTGTTGTGAGGCCATAACAGTCTTTGCAGGGGGCCATCTTTAGTGATGAGCAGACAGGAGTGCTGTCTCGGGGGAGCAGGGCTTGAGACCGACCCACACCACGGGAAAAACACTTAACGGCCTGCTCCTTCCCCATGGAGAGTTACCACAGTTCTCCACAGTGCCATTTTCAGCTTCCGCCTGCAACTGAGACTCGGCCCGTGAAGGCTTGCTCAGCCGAGGCATCAGCTTCATATGGCTCATGCCCTCCCTCCGATTCTGCAGCCAACCTTTCTTCCCTTTGGGGCTCTGAACAGGAAATCAAGCTGTACTAAGACAAACTATCAAACTCATCTGGAAGCCCAATCGGGAGACTAAAACTAAATCAAAATTTGCTGTCAAAATTAACACTGGTTTCCAGTGGTTCAGTTCTCACCAGTGCGCAGGGGCCCCTGGGATCCCGCTGCCAGGAGCCGGAACCAGCACAGCGTTCCTCTCCTCCGTCAGACCCACCCACTGCTCCACCAGCCTGGCCTCACGCTCCACATCCTCCTCGGACTTCTCTGGAAACCACAGCACAGAACCAGCACCATCATGCAATGCAGCCCAGAAGATCACAGCAGCTACACAGAAATGCTGCATGATGAACTTTAACTCCAACCTGGCTTGTTGATGATCTTCTTGATCTGCTCCTCAAGATACTCCCTGCGCTTGATGAGGGCGTCAGACCAGCGCTCACGAACGCAGTTCAGATCCTCCTCCTGCAGAACAACATTCAGACTCAGATACACCACAGTTATGCCGCTGTTGCTCGGGTTTGCGGATTTCATTTGCCATCAGTGGATAATTAAGGCTTGTTCAAGACAATAAATACATCATAAACTTTAAAGTGAGTGGAAAAGTGTCTGAAGATCCCATCTGATCATCCCACTGAAGCACCTCCATCTCACACTGTGTCTACAATAAAAGTGGACCACAAAACCAGTCATAAGGGTCAGGTTTTGGAAACTGAGATTTATACATTATATGAAAGCTGAATAAATAAGCTTTCATATTTTGTTATGATAGGACAAAATGTGGTCGAGATACATCTATTTGAATATCTGAAATCTGATGGTGCAAAAAATACAAATATTGAGAAAATTGCCTTTCAATTTGTCCAAATGAAGTTCTAGCAATGCATTTTACTAATCAAAAATTAAGTTGTGATACATTTACGGTAGGAAATTTTCTAAATATCTTCATGGAACATAATCTTTACTTAATATCCTAATGATTTTTGGCATAAAAGAAAAATGTATAATTTTTAACCATTGCTAACAAATATACCCCAGCAACTTATGACTGGATTTGTGGTCCAGGGGTCACAAATCTGTCTAAAATTACAAATAACATAATTATTTTGACATTATTTGGAATTATTTTAAATTAGTATTTCAGTAACAAATCTGTTATATTTTGTTAGTAACATCTATATAGGCCTTTAGGAAATTAGGCATCTTCCTGTGATGGATGATAAACCTTGTTATGCCTAATTTTATAAAAACTAATATATTATATATTATCATCAAAAGTCTGAAAAAATAGAACTTTATATATATACACATATATTTAAAATGTATACATATATTTAATAATTTAAGATTTTTAATGCTTTTTCAAGTACAATTTTGTGCTCATCAAGGCAGCATTTATTTGATTAAAAATACAAAATTACTCCTGTGATGCAAAGCTCTTATTAACTTTTTATTAATCAAAGAATGCTAAAAAAAAGTATCACAGGTTCCAAAAAAATATTAAGCAGCACAATGTTACCAACATTGATAATAAAAGTAATAAATCAGTATATTAGAATGATTTCTGGAGGATCATGTGACACTGAAGACTTGAGTAACAGCTGATGAAAATTCAGCTTTGCATCACAGAAATAAATTATATTTTAAAATATATTAAAATAAAAAAAAACTGTTATTATGAAATGCAATAATATTTCATAATATTTATTATTTTTCTGTCTTTTTGATCAAATAAATGGAACTTTGAAGAGCATAAGAGTTACAGTACTAATATTTAAGGCTGAAATAGTATACATAGTTTTCTGGTAAAAGATTTCAGTGTAGACACGATGTCAGGTGCAGATTTGGAGCTAAGCATCAAACCAATCAATTTTAATACTTACACAACACCAGAAAAACAAATGAATGCATGAATGAATAAAGGCAGATTAAATCCAGTGTGCCATTTTCAGACAGATGAAGCATTTATACCGTATGCGGCTCCATCTAGTGCAGCTCGATGAACATAAACATGCAAAATCATGCAGCCATGCACTGATCATGTGACCGAGTGAAAACAGCTGTGTGTTAGTGCAGGAATCTCTCATTTCTCACATTAAATTCAGCGCGATTATAACGTCAGCCTCATTAATGGGCGATTATGATCTTAATTTCATAACGCTTCCTGTCTGAAGCACATGATCAGCAGCAGCAGAAGTCAGAGTATACCTGATAACTATCCATATCGGCGTCTTCCTCCTTCTGCTGGAGAGAATACAGTTTGTCACACTCACACACTTCTGCTGACAGACTCACACTCCAAACGCTTGTGCGGTTTACCAACAGCGATAACTAGGTTGGACCACACCGATAACCGATAACCGATTAATCAACTGATAGTTTGATTGCTGAATGAAAACAAACATAACACGCCGAGTTAAACAGTGCTGTGTAACTGTATTACAAAAATAAAACAAATAGTACTGAACCATTAAAATGTACTGTGCTCTAAATTAATAAATATATCGATTAATAATAAATATTTATATATTAATTATACTTTGATCATTTATTTTTTGTCATCTTTTCTTTCTTTTTTATTTGTCCTTTTTTGCATTTCTATTTTTATTAAGTCGAAATATTATGAGAATAAAGTCGAAATACTACGAGAATAAAGTCAAAATATTACAAGAATAAAGTCAAAATATTACGAGAATATAGTCAAAATATTATGAGAATAAAGTCAAAATATTACGAGAATAAAGTCAAAATATTACGAGAATAAAGTCAAAATCTTACGGGAATAAAGTCGAAATCTTACGAGAATAAATAGATACATTTAAGTGTATTAAAAGTTATGTTATAATGCTACTGTGCATTCGTCACCTGTCTAATAAAATGCATAACATATTAAAGCATTAGAGGTCGACCGATTTTGGATTTTAACGATACCGATAGCTAAGTGTTACCGATTAATCAACCGATAGTTTTTAACATAGACACTGGATGCAAAATAAAACAGTGGTCTACTATTTAAAAAAAGGACTGAACCATACTTTGTAAAAAAATAAATATATTCATATTAATTATATATTTAAAAATATCAGTATATGTTGAAATTAACACACTAACAAGGAACAATACTTACATTCTACAGCTTTTATTAATCTTAGTTAATGCCACAAATGGACTCTTATTGTGAAGTGTTTCCATTTCATATCAACAGTCTTTAAACATCTACACAAAAGCTATAGTATAGAAATGACATCATATGGATATTGTACGTATACTCTCACAGTTTAACTGCTTCTATTGTAGAATAAATGATGATGAATATCTAATTAAAACAACGAAATATTTTGTCACAAACCGAGCAGAAGCCATCGCGTTCAGTTCAAACAGTGGTCTAAAACTGTTTATTTAATCACCAAACGGACATAGGTTTTTACATCAAGAATAATCAAAAAGCGGCATCGATGAGTTTGAAGTTCGGTGTTTAACAACAGAGCAAACGGAAAGAGAAAGCGCGATCTATGTTATAGCTCTCTATATGAAACATACTGACTTTATTAAAGCCACAGAAAGAAAACGTTCTACTAAAAATGCACAATACACACAATCTTCCAGCCCATGGTGAAGTCTTATGTACATTTACATCGATTTGGGACAGATATGATGTATTTAATGTAAAACTATCTGATGTGGCAGGATTTCTGTCGGCTGAATGAACAGTTTGCTGTCTCACATCACTAGCTTTTATATATGCAACTTGCTGGCTAACAAATGCATTAATGTGATCAGCTGGATATAAACCAATGCAAATAGATTGTAATCGTGACATTAAACATTTGGGTTGGACTTTTGGTCACATTGTTTTAACCTCTTGAGGTGCAGCTAATGTTTGCTTCCTCTCAGCCTTGATAGCAAACATACTGCTTTCTCTACTAATGAGGCATCTAGTCAACAAAGTGCTTACTAAGTAATGATATGAAAACATGCACTATAGTTCGTTGTCGATGTTTTAAATCTGCATCTGAAGTGTCCCACTGTGTTCAGGGTGCAGTATCATGTGTGTAAACCAACAGCACGCGTTGTCAGTGATTTCCGCCTCTAGAGGCCGCTCTCATCATACATATCTATGGCTCTCATACTCTATAATGACAGCGGAGCTTTCTTAGCCGCTTCAGCAACAGACACAACCCGGAAAAACTATATGGATTTCGCCAATCAATTAATCGGCAAAACCGATACATTGGTCAACCTCCATAAAGCATCTTTAATTGTTCTATGTTTTCTACAAAATAAAACTGGAAAATGGTGTTTGACATAATTGAAAATTTCTTTTATACAGAATCCCATTCGGTGTTTTGGAGCTGCGGTAACTAATTTCCCTTTCGGGGATTAATAAAGTACTTCTGAGTCTGATTGTGTTGGTCTCACTGACCTGATAGCTGTCCAGAGGTCTCTGCAGTTTGACTGATCTGGCGGAAACGCAGCCGATGGAGACGGACGGGACGGCCTCCACCAGCAGCGGCAGCGTCCCCGAGTGCTGGACCGGCCGCACGCTCACCTGGAGCCTCCGCGAGTGACCCTGGACAAACACACAAATCAAAATCATTTCAAGTAAAAGACCTCTGGTCAGTTTGACTCCGTCGCAACATGCAGACTGAGAGTCGCACCTGGCGCAGCTGAAACACTCCTCCAGTGCTGACGTCTTTGCTGGGATGAAGCTCTACGGACGAATACTCGCCCTGCTCGTTCAGCTCCTGTATGGAGACCCACAGCTCGATCTGACGAGACACTTCACTCCACCTGTCAAACACACACACAGATGAGCACACATTCACACATACTGTATGCCAGACTCTGGCCGTATGTGCGAGGAAACACACCTGTCTCTGAGGGTCCGTCTCTTGGCCTGAAGTGCATCCAGCTCCCACATGGATCGGCCGTTACCCGCGTAACGGTGACCCCAGACCTCAATGGCCAGAGCGCCATCTGAGATGAACTCCAGAAACTCCTCAGTGACATGCACCACAAAATCCTGCACACATAAATGAAACAAAAGCAGATTGATTTATTTCTTTATCATTTAATAGCATATCAGCACATTCATGTCTATCTTCAGAGTAATAAAATTTTAAAGAATCATAGTAATAATATTTATAGAGCTGTATACAATAATGTAACAATATTATCTTAAACAAACACAGCAAAAAATATAGCTGCAAACAGCAATTACAGGGCTAAGCACTATGCACTAAGCACTATGCCATTTTAAGGTGATTTTAGTCAAAATGGATGAAAATGAATGAAAACAACCACTAGTAATATGATTTAATCAGTTATCACTTTTGACCACAAGGTGGCACTGTCTCAAAACGTTTTGAGCACTTTCAGGTCATGGTTTCGATGGTACATACAAAGTTTTGTAATGGTACACCAATGCATTGGTAAAAATGTAGCGTTTTATATCATAATACTCTATTGTAGTCAATGGCAATTTCATGTTTTGTTCAATTATAGCGCCACCAAGAGGCACAATCTCACCAATTTTTGTATGTGTCATTAGAGTGTGCCCATACATATGTGTGCCAAATTTGGTGAAAATATCTCATTTTGTTTTGGAGTTATAGACATTTTTATATACGAGAAGACAAGAAATGACAGATGGCTAACTTTGTTTGCATTTTTCTGCCACTATCAAAATTTTGGCAATTGGGCATTAGCGTATAGCTGGCACGCTATGTTTTCAAATTTCCTACGGTGGTTTTGTGTTGATCAGAGTATAGGTTTCTAAGATTGGCAAATGTTTTTTAAGTACTAAAATGCAATGTTGCACAAACCATAAGGCAAAACCTGGCATGTTTGGTGTCAATTCAGGAGTCTAAAAAGGTGACTACCATGAAAATGAGTTGACCACACCCAAAGTTATATGCATGCGAATATTTGATTTTACCACTAGGTGGTTCTGGCACAAAACTTCTCAGGCAACTTCAGGGCATCGTACTCAGTTTTGTAACGATACGTCAATGCGCTCGTAAAATATAGCACTTTACTACAAAATTCAAAATGGCAAATGCTCAAAATTCATCATTCGACTCGACATGATGGACACCCAATCTAAAGAGACCAGTTTTGTGATTTTTGGCCAAACCATTCAGAAGTTATAAGCAAAAATAGCCATTTTTCATATCTCCTGACCACTATGTGGCATTGTGCCGAAACACTGCAGGTATCATCAGGTCATGCTTGTTATAACACACACCAAGTTGGGTCTCAATATACCAAACCGTTGTGAAGATACAACCTCACATCCATTTTTGCGTGCTTTTCGTAGAATTCCTTTGCACGTTATTCGAGAACGGTTTGACTAGTCAACTTGAATACCATAACTTTTTACCAGCATGGTCTGAAGATGATCAGAGCCAATTTTAGAGAAAATCAGACAAACTTTCCAGGATAAGTTCGAAAAAGTACGTTTTTCAAACAATTAAAAATAGAAAAAAAAAAGTTTTTGAAATTTTGTTTCTGTGCCTTACGGTTCAGAAGTTATTAGCATAAACAAAGTGAAATTTTGGACAAGTGGTGGCGCTAGAGAGTTTGAGTTAGAGACTCCAAATTTGCTATAGTTAATGTTGAGACTGTCCTCTATCCGTGTGCCAAATTACACAACTTTCCCACAAGTGGTTCTATGGGCTGCCATAGACTCGAGCGGAAAGAAGAAGAAGAAGAAGGCCAATGGTTTCAATAGATAAATAAATACATTTCAATAAATAAATAAAAAAATAACAACAACAACAGCAGCTGTTCCATTAAATCCTCCAATGTGATATTTGATTAAAAAGCGTCATTATTTATTATTACTTTATTATTTTATAATGATAGATAAATAAATAAATAAATAAATAAATAAACATTTTATATAAAAAAATCAGTTTTTACCCTGCAGTGGTCAAAGCGCACAGTGAAGTGGGCGTCGGCTGTCGTTGGGGAGGGCGTGTCCGGACTGACAATGGGCGGAGCCACAGTGGGCTCTGATTGTTCCCAGAAGGAATACTGACAGAAGACGAAGTTGGAGAGGTTGAGAGGAAGACCAGACGCCTCTCTGATCCGCACCTGACATGAAAAACAAGATCGCTATAGTGAGTGTTTATGACAACACAACACATCTTATACTTAGTAATACAGACACGAGTTTTACTGTTTCAACACTAATGTGACCATATTTATGTATATGTAAAAATCATTATTTTTTATTAAAACTTTACAATTAGATGACAGATGACATTCATAATTTCGCTGTTACTGAAAATAATGGCACAAAAATAGTAACATTAGCGATTAGTTTATAATTTTTAACAATTTGCCCTAACAATTTATCTCAAAAACAAATGTGTTGCATGCATAAAAACATAATCAATAAATATAAAATAAATGTTAAAAGATTTGGGGAAAAATATGATTTTTCTCATGAAAATGTTATTTAATAAAATCAAGGTTTTCTGTGCTCAGAAATATATACATATATAATATTATTTTTAAAAAAATATATATACAAAATAATTACAAATAAATGAAAAATAAATAATTACAAATTCTTTGTATTTAGATTGAATTATTAATATTTAATAATATTAATATTTATTCATTTATAAACATATTCTATGCAAATATATATATGTGTGTGTGTATATATATATATATATATAACAATGAACATAATTCTTATTAAAAAATACAAAATAAGAAATATTGCTATTGTTTCACAGTGGAGCAAAGCTTTGTTTTGCCCTCCAGGTGGCGTTCCTATAAGCTTGTGACGTCATGTGAAAACCAGTGTGGTATAAAGCACCTGAAAGTCATACTTAAGTAAAAGTACAGATATCTTACCAGAAAACAACTTTAGTAGAAGTTGAAGTCACTGTTTAGAATATTACTTGAGTAAAAGTCTTAAAGTATGTGATATTTATTATACTTAAGTACAAAAAGTATTTGTTTTATAGTAAATGTACTTAAGTACTGAAAGTACAAGTAAATGCAAAACAGAAAAGAAGCAAATGAATATATATAAAATGTTTCAGAAATAGCAAAATTGTGTTCTGTTTCAACTCTTTCTTCCATTTTCTATTTTTGTGTAAGAATAAGAAGCACTTCATCTGGTATAATGTCACTTTCATTCCAACATTTCTGGAATCTGCATTTAGATGTATAGGGGGACACTGATGCATTTAAACAGCAGTTGCAGATTCATTAATAGGCGTAATGTTTCGTTTTTTTAACAAAATTTTGACTACTGATATTTGAAATAATTTAATAATTTAAACCCGCCAGTGGGTGGCACAAGTGAGTGAGTCACTGAGATTCAACCGATTCATAAAAACGGCTGAACCATTCAGTAAAAAGCATCTGACGGTGTTAATGAGCGAATCACTGAATCATTTTGATCTATAAATTCGTTCAAAACCATGGTTCATTTAATAAGTAAATACCGTCCATTGCTCAGAGACGCAAAACAGTGCTGTGATCTGTGTTTGGAACTATTTTCATTGGCAAAATTTAGCAAAAACAAGCAATATGATGTCTAAAACGTAAGTCACTTATTATTATTATTAAATGTGTTATCATGCTAAAAGCAGTATTCTTTGTGGGATATAGATCAAGTGAATTAGATCAAATTATAGAGCATATAGCATTTTGTCATCTACAATTTAGAAAGCCTGGAATTTTGAGGTTTAATAGACTAATAAATGGACGTGCTGCACTCTGTGTGTGATTTGGTGATATAGCCTACTTGATAATGTCAGATCGCACGTCATTACAACAAAACTTACCACATTATGAGTGTAAATGAATCATCTGCGGTTGTGCACTTGTTTGTCTAACTTGCGAGCGCCAGAGATATATTATAAATAATAAAAAATAATTGAGTGTTTTACTCTGCAGGTGAGTTTTCTGGCCATGTGGACGATCTCTCCGTTGTTGTCCATGACCTCGTATCCGCTGCTCTCGCTGGAGTTCTCGGAGGAATCGTCTCCTCCGGCCAAACGCTCAGGAACGACGCCGCTCACGCGCAGCAGCTCCACCTGCAGGCGACCCGCCACCTGACAATAAATCAAGAAACCAGATGAGAAACGCCTCTAACAGCCTGTTCACCACACAGACGTCTGCCCACCTCCCCCTGCTGGCTGATGATGGGAACGGCGTACTGCAGCTTCACGTCATGAAACAGACACTCCAGGAAGACGTTGGCCACGCCGATGAGGTTGTGATTCTCCTGCGCTTCGTAAAACGGATCGCCCGCCTTACTGTGCAGCCGATTCACCTGGGAGAAATGGAAGAAAAACAACCTTTACTGTCACTAAATGTCTTCACGGTCACTTTTGATCAATTGTACAGTCATGGCCAAAAGTTTTGGCAGTGACATAAATGTTGTGTTTTGAAAGGTTTGCTGCTTCAGCTGTTGTGGTGTTCATTCACATTGTTTCTAGATGATTGTGTAGCGTGATCAGATGCATTTTATATAATTGCTAAAAGCTTCATTGGTCAAAAAAATTTACTTTGCACAAAAAACTAAATTTCACTGTTTTTTGATCCTGACACAAAATGATCTAACACCAATTGACTAATATCAGCAGCACATGTGAAAGTGTGAAGTCAGGTGAAATCACTATCATGCCAATTAGATTGTAACAGCAGACTGATTGCTATAAAAGAAGGGAAGAAGAGCTTCCAATCATTGTGTTCTTTTTAGCAATGTTATCTCCAAAGAAACACAAGCAGCCATTATTGCTTTGCATCAAAATGGCCACACAAAAGGAAATTGCTACAAAGAATATTGCACCTGAAAGAACCATTTACCAGATCATCAAAAACTTTAAGGAAAGAGGTTCAACTGCAGTGAAGAAGTCTTCAAGACGTCCCAGAGTGTCCAGCATGCGCCAAGACTGTCTCCTCCTGAGGAGTCAGTAACAGAATCGTGCCACAACCAGAGCAGAGCTTGCTCAAGAATGGCAACAGGTGGGTTTGAGAGCATCTGCAGCACAGTGAGGCCAAGACTTTTGGACAATGGACTGGTGTCAAGAAGGGCAGCAAAGAAGCCACTTCTCTCCAAGAAAAACATCAAGGACAGACTAAAATTCTACAGGAAGTACAAGGACAGCAGAAGACTGGCGCTAATTTATTTTCTCTGATGAAGTTCCCTTCCGACTGTTTGGGACATCTGGAAAATCGATTGTCCGGAGAAGAAAAGGTGAACGCTACCATGAGTCCTGCGTCGTGCCAACTGTGAAACATCCTGAGACCATCCATGTGTGGGGTTGCTTTTCAACCAAGGGAATGGGCTCTCATAATTCTGCCAAAAAACACTGCCGTGAATAAAGAACGGTATCAAAACGTCCTGCAAGAGCAACTTCTTCCAACGATCCATGAGCAATTTGCTAATGATCCGTGCATTTTTCAGCATGATGGAGCACCATGTCACAAAGCAAGAGTGATAAAGAAGTGGCTCGAAGATCATGACATTGAAATTTTGGATCCTTGGCCAGGCAACTCCCCGGATCTCAACCCCATTGAGAACCTGTGGTCAGTCCTCAAAAGGCGAGTGGACAAGCAGAAGCCCACAAATTGTGGTCAACTCCGAGAACTAATATGGCATAATCGCCATCAGTCAGGATTTGACCCAGAAGCTAATATCCAGCATGCCAGAGTGAATTACAAAGGCTATGAAGAACAAGGGTCAACACTGTAAATATTGACTCATTATAATTTTTTGCCAATAAAATCCTTTAAAACTTATAATATGCTTATCATTGTTTTTTCAGTTTACCATAGAAACATGTGGAAAAAAATCTACAAATGCTGAAGCAGTAAATTTTGCAAAACACAAAATTTATGTCACTGCCAAAACTTTTGGCCATGACTGTATGTATCCTTGATGATTAAAAGCATTATTTTCTTTCACTCACCACTTCCTGTGTTCCTTCCCTCCAGTCTCTGTAATGGTCTCTCATGTCCACTAGTTTGTTCTCAAGTTTCTCGATGGTCCACACCTGCGTTCCCTTCCCTTTTCGTCGCACCTGGATCGCCGGTTCACTGAATATAGCGCCACGCTGTGAGTAAAATAATGACAGCAACTTAATATTACAGAGGACACATAAAACAGTGACTATCAGACGCAGCTTTACTCTATACAATAACATTTTCAACAAGTAATGCATGAATGTATAACTATAAAATGCATTGCTAGTCACTTTGGATAAATGCATAAGTGTAAGTGATATTTTTAGGTGTTCAAGCGTTCACCATTTGTAATCCATGTTGTCATTCAATTAATGTTAGGTCATTAAACTGCATCGATAATAATGAATATGAATAAGTAAATAAATAAATGCATTAACAAATGAAAGTATAAATAAATTAGTAAATAAACAAACAAGTAAATAACTGAGAAAAAAAAAAGAGTAAATAAATAACAAAAAGTTTAAAATAAATAATAGAGTAAAAAACAATCAATAAATGATTAAATAAACAAAATAATAACTATATAAACAGATTTAAACAAATAAGTAATCAAGCAAATTAATAAGTAAATAATTAAAAGGACATATAAACAAATAAAAACAAATAAAATATTGATTATATATTAATAAATAAATAAACACATGAATACACAGATAAATAAATCAGAGTAAATCAAATAAATATATGAATAAAAGGGTAAATAAACAAATAAATGAAAAATATAAATAAATAAATGACTAAATAAATATATAATGAATAAACAAAGGAATAGTGAAAAGTAAAAAGAAAAGTTGAATAAAAAAAACGAATGAATAAGTAATGAGCAAATTGAACAAATAAATGAAATAAATAGATAAACTAACAAACAGGAATAAATACAGATAAATAAACAGATCAAACACACATTAAAATGCAAATCAATTTATACCTTTTTTGAAATGCATTTTTCTGAATTTTATTTTTGCTGTTATCCTGTCTCTCACTGTTAAAATAAACCTACCATTAAAATGTATTAATTTTATATATATATATATATATATAATTTTTTTTTTGTTGTTGTTCTCTTTCAATTTTATTAGTTTATGTGCAAATCAAGCTTATCACTTTGGTGTGTTTTTGACTCTGTGTTGTTGGTCCTGATCACAAATACCTTGTGTTGCTCTGGATAAAAGCATCTGCTGAATGAACACATGTAAATGTGAGCAAGTCTCACCTTGCGGTTGGCGCTGAGGTTAGCGGCGGGGATCTGCAGCGTAACCTGATAGTCGGTGAGTTTGTGCATCTCCTCGGACAGGAAGTTAGCCTCTCGCACCAGAGTGTTTGCTCGGACCACCTGCTCACGCAGCCGAGACAGACTTTGACGGAACAGCTCATCCCTGAAACACAGGTGAGTGTGTGTGTGTGTGTGTGTGTGTGTGTGTGTGTGTGTGTGTGTTTGGGTGAGACAGGAGGAGAAATCACTGATTTAAAGAAGATTCATTTTAAAAACAATACGGATCTGTTCCAAAACCTAATTTAGACCAACAGAACATGACAGCATTTTCAAAAGCATGATTATATTGCCTTTTAAAATACTTATGCATCTACTACACTGCAAAAAATGCTTTTCTTACTTAGAATTTTTGTCTCGTTTCCAGCCAAAATATCTAAAAATTCTTAAATCAAGAAGGACAAGTCAAGTCAAGTCAAAATGTTTGTCTTGTTTGTAGAAAAAAAAGTCAAAATTAAGTTGTTTTTTGCTTAAAACAAGCAAAATAATCATCTTTCAAGCAGAAAACTAGATTATTTTGCTTACCCCATTGGCAGATTATATAGATTTTTCAAGAAAATCCATCTTGATTTAACAATTTTTAGTAAAAAAAACATTTTTTTGCAGCATCTCATGCATCCTTAGCCATGAAATCAATAAGGCTGCAACAAACAATTCTTTTGATAATCAATTAATCTAGTGATTATTAGAACGATTAATCGGCTAATCAGTAGACTTTGATTATTCAGCTTTTAATAACGGTCATTTTAGATGACCTTTCAGATGTATTTCATTATATAACTTTTATAATCTATAATAACATTTATTAACAACTTATTTCATATTTTCTTTAAACCTCCTTGTATATTAAGACAGGCACCTGCAATTCTGGCCAAATTAGAGATAAGTTGTGTGTGAATTTGCATGTGAGCATCATTAATGACCCCCTGTGTTTAATAAATATAAAAAATGTCTCTAATTGGCCTGTTTAACTAAGCCCTCGAAACGCTTTTTATTTACTGGTATTGTATTGCATGATTTGTAGATTATATTTAATAGTTTACACTTTGCAAATCATTTGTACTTAGTTTTTAAAAGATAACATTACATTCTTAAGGACTCTGCACTTACATTTCTTTTCAAGAGCAAAATTAAGAACAGTGACAGAAATAAACCTTCCCATTCTGAGGTTATATTTGATTTCTTTTTTTAACCTTTGTAATGCCATTTTTCTAACTTTATTAAACGTATGTCATCTTTTGTGCCAAAACATTAGATTTGTAGACTTGTATCAAAATGTTTGATTAAACAATAAATTCAATGAAAATAATAATATACATTCAGGCTGAATAAGTTACCAAATCAAATGAAATCAGCATCAATAATTCATCTTTGCATGGTACCAAAGTGCTCAAATATAATTAATATAATATAAATAATATTTACAGAATTTTTGACTAGACGCAGAGGTGGAATTAATGCATTTCATAATAACAATGTTATGAGATTGTTTTAAATATATAGTTTTGAATGTAGAAATTTAAATAATTTAAATGACTCCATTTGACTGAATTAATTAATTTAATTTGATTCTTTCAAAAGCTCAGTTTCATTCATAAATGTAAATGCGCTCAAAAGCGACTCAACTGTGGCTTTGTTTGGAACTATTTTTGTTTGACGAAATAGAGAACAATTAGACAGCAGTGTAAGTAAAATGTAAGTCACTTAATGTTAACTTTTGTATAAAAGTAAAAAATGCATAAAACTGTTGTATAAATTCAATATCACATTTGCAAACTTCATTTATTATCATTAAAACGCTGTCTAAAAAGTCTTAGTTCATTGCAATCTCACAAACTTGCATTTTAATTAATACAGCTCTCTACACTGCACACTGAACCTAAACATTTTGTTTTGTTATAATAAATGGTAAAAACTACAGTCTGCTTTCACAATCTGTGCTGTGAGGAGCAGGACATGCAGCGATATAGAAGCATTTCTATTGGCTGCAGTGTATTATGGCAAAAAGCATTGGCAGCAAACCACAGACAAATATCCCGCTGAATTTTTAGCTTATATTGCGCTGTTTAAATGCAGAACTGGGATCGCTTTTGTAGTCTTCTGAATGGCTAAATATAGAAATCACTTTAATAAAAAAAAAGCCTAACCAGTTGGAAGTGAAACACTGCGTTTGCTCTGAAGCACTGTGTGTCTTTTTCTCTTGAATTGCATCCAGGAGGGCTGAATTACAGTCTTGCGCTACAGCAATTATTACAGGCTCTTTACATTGTGTCATAAGAAATCAAATGACTACTCAATATAAAAAATATTTGTTGACAATTATTTGTGACCCTGGACCACAAAACCAGTCTTAAGTCACTCGGGTATATTTGTAGAAATAGCCAAAAATACATTGTATGGGTCAAAATTATAAAAAAAAAATTGATGCCAAAAATCTATAGGATATTAAGTAAAGTTCATGTTCCATTAAGATATTTTGTAAATTTTGTACCGTAAATGTATCAAAACTTAATTTTGGATAAGTAATATGCATTGCAAGAACTTAATTTGGACAAATTTAATGGTGATTTTCTCAATATTTTTATTTTTTTGCACCCTCAGATTCCAGATTTCAAATAGTTGTATCTCAGCCAAATATTGTCTGATCCTAACAAACCATACTTTCAGAAGATATATAAATCTCAATTTTGAAAAATTGACACTTAAGACTGGTTTCGTGGTCCAGGGTCACATTTGTTGTTTCAGCCCTACAAATCAATCCCATAATGCACTGCAATGAACTGCAGTACATAAATATCGTCGCTGTCGGGCGGAATCCTCGTATCTCCAAAACCGTCATTTTTCAGGAAATGAAAAAAACTGCATATTTTTTGAGTTATTAAATATTTTATCGTTAAAGTTGGTATTATACCATATATTGCTATCATACACTGTTGTGTACCAACATTAAGACAACATTTCCCCAAAATCACGTTTTATCGGAGATACGAGGTTTTATGACTTGGGAGCAGGGAGATACGAGATTACGCCGTCATTGATAAGAATGGTACAGACACAGACTTCGCTGCTGCCAGCAGTTCATCAAAGTCTGCGGTCGCATTGAGCCTTTTGACAAGAGAAAAGGCTTCAATAGTTAACCAAAGCTAACGACTGTGGTTACATACATCTTCCTAAACTCTATTTTAAAGGTTTAAGAGCTATGATGCAATACAAAAAAAGTCCGTCTTTTTTCCCCTTAATTCTTCCAGAACAGCTTATACTACTATTTCAGCTATTAACATAATTACGTTTTGTATGTAATGCCAAAGTGGTTATATTTCGTTTCGTTTTCTTATTAAGTTAATTTAGAAAAACTTCTGGAGCATTTTTTTGTTCGTTAAATATCAGTTTGTTTGTTTTTTTTACGAACAGCGGCCAGCGGAAGACTTTTGCCTTTTAAATCATTACGACTTGCATAAAATAAAATGTATAGATCTAAAACAGTTAAAGTAGCTATAGAACAATGTTAGTTTAAACATTAAACCTAGATAAATGTGCGCTATTATGTGAATATTGTTTTTGAAGAGGAGAGGCTGAAATCGCTTTGCAGGACATGAGGAGCCAGCGCGATCACATTTTTCAGTGAATAGGCTACATGCCTCACAAACATGACAAATAAATAAATAAATAAATAGAAAGCTTTAAATTATTACTTAACGAAATAAAACAAATCAGAAAAAAACGCTTTCATTAGGCTATGTAATCCGGAAAGATGCTTTCCTTCAAAAGTTGCGTCCAAAGAAGAGATTGCGAGTCAGGGTCTTTGCGACATTATCTCAAAATACACTAGTTTATTAATGGATCATTCAAATATCTCCTTACTGTTTCCACCGACACATTCAATGCTAATTATTTTGCCGGTGCTTTGTGACAAGAAGATGGAAGGGGACATATGCCCCGACGCTCCAGCGGAGTGAAGAAAAGGTGGAGATACGAGCTCTTCTCAGACAGTTGAAGTGTCCAAATGAGTTAAGAGATTTGCTCTCAAGCTATTTTCAACACTTTAGATTGGTTAATAATTTGTAAAAATTACAGATCCACGTGGGCACTGACCAATAGCATCGATTTGTGAAAAAATATGAAATTGACAAAATTTGGACATACGAGGTTTCCGCCCGACAGCGACGATATAAAAAAGTTTATGTTGCTACAGGAAATGTGTTACAGATAGACAGCTTTCTGACCTCTCGTCGGTCCACAGGCGCAGTTTGTTGTGCGTGGCATGTGTGGGGAAGCTGCTGCAGCGCTGATGCTGAGACACTTTCTCCGGCGAAAGCTGCTGCCGCAGAGACTGGAGCTCCCTCTCGTACATCAGACGCTGCTCCTCCAGCGCCAGACGCTTCTCCTCCACATACTGCTTCTCCAGAGCCTGCACCACGTTCTGCATTGGGTCTGAGAGGACGACACACATTCATTTGTGACCCTTAAGTAGCATTTCCTACCGTAAATATATCAAAACTTTGCATTGCTAAGAACCTCATTTGGGCAACTTTAAAGGCGATTTTCTCAACATTTAGTTTTTTTTGCACCCTCAGATTCCTGATTTCCAAATATTGTCCTGTCCTAACATATGTATATATACATATCCTAACAATACATCACTGGAAAGCACATTTCTTCAGCTTTTAGATGAGGTATGCATCTAAAACAAGATAAAAAATTACTTGAGGCAATCAGAGCAATTTAAAAAAATTGACCCTTATGACAGGTTTTGTGGTCCAGGTCACATTTGTTCGTCAGCACTGGTACTAGAAATTTAACTAAAATAAATAATTAAATATTATAACCTATATCATATATATTTATATATAACCTATATATTTTTATTCTTCATTTTTTTCTTCTTTTTTTGCTAATTTGCTAATTGAAATAAAGCTGAAATAAAATATAATATTAGCATTAAAAATGTGAATTAGTACAAATGCTACTAAAGCTAAAACTGAAATACAAAAAAATGAAAGCAATATTTCAAAAACTAAATTACTAAAACTTAAAACTAAAATTAAAATGACAACTGTATATACATAAAGTAAAAGTTCCAAATATAATTAAAGATGTACTAAAAGTTACTGAGCTACTAAAATGTAAACTAAAATGAATATGAAACTTAAAAACATAAAAAGTAAAAGCTAATTCAGAATATGTATAAATACTAATTAAAATACTAAAAAATGCTGCTATTAATGACAGATTTTCTCCAGAAAAGAAACACTTTAAACTTTTTTTACGTAATATTTCAACTTTATTCTCAAAATATTTCTACTTTATTCTCAAAATATTTCTACTTTATTCTCGTAATATTTCTACTTTATTCTTGATATATTACGACTTTAATCTCGTAATATTTTACTTTATTCTCGTAATATTTCAACTTTACTTTCTAAACATTTTGACATTATTCTCGTAATATTTTGACTTTATTCTTGAAATATGACTTTAATCTTGAAATATTACGACTTTAATCTCATAATATTCTACTTTACTCTTGTAATATTTCAACTTTATTCTCTAAATATTTTGACATTATTCTTGTAATATTTCGACTTCATTCTCGTAATTTCGACTTTGTTCTCTTGTTCTCTATACTTTAATCTTAGATTTTTTTTAATTATTAAGGTGGCACTAAAATGTGATATAAATGTGATAATGAGATAAACGTAAACAATGAATGAACTATTAAAATGTATTTTTTATTTTATTGCATTTTCATAATAATCATCAATTTGCTATGATAATCAGGTAGATTTTAAATACAGATTTAAATTTAAATTAAATTATTCTTCTTATTTGCATTTTCATAATAAGCAATGAAAATACAAGCAGTTAAATGTACCATGTTATAGATCTGATTATCGGGTAAATGTAAATGAAAAAACCTAAATGATTTATTTTCACTCCATTTTCATAATAATCAGCAATAAAAATACAATCAGGTAAATTTGTCTTGTTTACAGATGTGTAAATGTGATAATCAGGTCAATTTAACCCTTTAACTGTCACCGTCCCGTCACCGGGACTACGTTTACTTCACCATATTTCAAATAAATCCTAATCTAATCATGACAAACTATATATTGTTGGAAAGGTCTAAGACTCCTAAATTGATATTTTACCACTGTTTTGTGTTACAAATTATGTAGGAAAAGTAATAGAATAATTTATGACAAGAGTGCACCTCAAAAAATGTACTTCATAACAGGAGTTCAGACCTTTTTCATAAAAAGACTTTCTTTGTTGCCTTTTTTTTCTATCACGCTTTAGAAATCATAAGAAATTATAGATCACTTGAAGACTTAAAATTTCAAAATTCACCCTTTAGAAACCATTTTAAAATCAGACATTGCATTATCATGGAAATTGTACATGAAAATCATATTACAAAATGTTTTTGTTCATGAATTATAAAAAATTACATTTGGATAGTGCATTTTCATGTCTATGTTCACAATAGGGAGTGACAGTTAAAGGGTTAAATAATAAATTCATTATTAAAGTTAAATGTATTTTTTATTCCATTTTCAGAAGCAGCTAGATTTATCTTGTTATAGGCCACATAGGAATATGATAATCAGCTAAATGTATGTATTTATTTATTTGTATTTTCATAAAAGTCATCAATGAGAATACAAACAGGCAAATGTATATTGGATTTAGTTACAGATGTATAAGTGTTTCATACTCCTATAGAAGCCTATTAAACTGTGCCGTGTGTGATGTTTTGTGCATCAGACGTGTACCGTTGCTCCCCAGCGCTTTCATCATGACCTCCATCTGTGCAAACTCATAGCTGTAGTCCTGTTCGGACGAGGCCTCGCTCGCCGTCTCCACATCGGCCTCCACGAAGCTGTCGCGGGGAGAGTCGCGCTCCGGCTCCTTTAAGCGATCGCGCCGCTTGCGCTTCGGCAGGTTGATTCTGAGGAGGACATTCGCTCTGATGAGTCTGACGCATGAGACGAGACGTTTGCATGTGTGAACCTGACGCTCACCTGAAGAAGTGGTTGTTTCCCCACAGGATGCGATCGCCGTGCCACAGGGGAACCCTTGAGTAAACCATCGTCCCATTCACACACGTCCTGCGAAATGCAATATAACACTATTTCACACAAATAAGACAAGGCACAAGACTTATCAATACAATATAAATACACTCTATAAACGGCAAAATATTCTGAATGATCACTGTTGTTATCTAAAACAAAAAATATTTACAATAACTAAAATAAAATAAATTTTTAAATTAGATTTCAGTTCACTTTTTGTTCTAATTTTGTACTAAAATTAGCTTTCATAAACTGAAATGAAAATTAAAAATGTGAAAAGTAAAATAAATCTAAACTAAATTAGCCTTAATAAAAACCTGAAACTGAAATAAAAATAAATTCAAGCAAATACAGTATGTACTGTAATGTACTAAAATACTACAGAATATTAAAATAAAATATGTACTAAAAATCTAAAAATAAAATATTAATAAATCCTACATTTCTATTTTGGAATTATTCAAAAATAAAAGTGGTTTAAGTGTGTAGAAGAACTGTATAATAAAAAATAACTAAACAAATTTAGTTAATTTATATATGCATATATATATATATATATATATTAGGGCTGTCAAATGATTAATCGCGATTAATCGCATCCAAAATAAAAGTTTATGTTTACATACTGTACATTTGTGTACTGTGTATATTTATTATGTATATATAAATACAAACACATGCATGTATATATTAAGGAAAAATATTTTAGATTTATCTATAAAATATTTATATTTATTTATAATCTAAATTGTATACAGGTATAAATATATATACATATAAATATTTAGTTTTAATATATACATGTATGTGTGTGTATTTATATGTACATAATAAATATACAAACTAAACACACATATAGTATGTAAACATAAACTTTTATTTTGGATGCGATTAATCGCGATTAATCATTTGACAGCCCTAATATATACACACACACACACACATATATATATATATATATATATATATACAATAAATACAAATAAATATATATTTAATATAATATATGGCAAGAAACACTAATTTTTTTTTTCCATTTATTTTAGGGTGAAACATGACCAGAAAAAAAAAAAAAAAAAAAAATTATATATATATATATATATATATATAATTATTTTTTTTTATTTCTAAATTCACCATCTATTTATTTGTCAATTACAACATATTTTTTTATTTATTTATATATTCATTGGTACAATTCATTTTGCATATGAAGATGATTTAACTAAAAATGTACTAAAAATATAACAAAATAAAATATTAATAAAATGTTAATAAAAATATATATTTTTTATTTTATATTAATTTATAAAATGATAAAAACAATGAATAAATGGACTAAAACTAAAATACAGTATGTACCATAATGTACTAAGATACTAAAAATATAAAAATAAAATATGTACTAAAAATATAAAAATAAAAGATTTATAATATATATTTTTGGAATTATTAAAAAATATAAGTGGTTTAAAGTGTATAGGAGAACTGTGTAATAAAAAAATAATTAATTAATTAGTAAATAAATAAAAATATATATAATATATTTATATTTTTTTTTTTCTTAAATTCACCATTGAATTCTTTCCATTGATTTTAGGGTGAAAAAACAAAATTAAAAAATAAATTCTTAAATTTACCATCCATTTATTTGTTCAAAACAACATATTTTATTTCAAAAAAATTTCATTGACACAATTTATTTTGCATATACTGATTTAACTGTAAATTACAGTTATTTAAAAAAAGTAAAATAATGTTCATGTCAGTAAACAACACTAATATTTATCCAGTTGAACTATGAGGCGCACAGGTTTGTCTCACCTGGCGTTGTCGGCTGGCGTGAGCGTGACGTCTCCGTCTGTCGTGACGTCCAGCACACAGTGTTCAGACTGGATCCCGATCCCAAACAGCTGGATGTCCTGAGACGTGTCAGCTCCCACACGCGTGTGCTCCTGCACAAGAGCAGACTCAAGTGTTTTCAAACATGTGGGCAGATTTACACAAACACTGTTCCTCAGGCCCACAGCCGCTCTGTTCTTGTCACATTAGCATGCTAATTCCACAGCGCTACGCCGGCCGACTGGAGGCGGCACACAAAGGCCTGTTGTTGGGGCAGACGAGGTCTGGCTGCTGTTTTCACGAGTCTCGATCAGAGCTCAGGGCCGCTGCAAACGCAAACACACCTCATACGATAGTGTTAACTTTAACCTAAACCTTAATCGTTCTTTTGATTCAGAAAGAATAGATAGTAGTCTGAATATAATCTGCCTTTTCAGTGTCTGCAACCTCTAGATATTATTTATTCATAATGCAATATCAATTTGTTTGCAAAAACACTATATGAAGTATGGAGTGACCCTTAAAAATGAAGAGAAAAAAAGTTAGCATTTTAATCAGTCAAACATAGAAATGTAAATAAATAAATTAATTATTAAATGGACAAACTAATAGACATTTAAAACTGTGTATTTAATGTTTTTAATGTTTATTTTTACTAAATAATAACTAAAATAAAGATTCAAATAAAACAAATATTTATTATATATATAAATAATATTATATATTATATGATATACAATTATATGTATTATTATTTATGAAATAAATAAATATAATTATGTATTTATTTAATTTATAAAATAAATAAACATATATTTATAAGTGATTTAAATAAATAAATAAAATATTTAGAACTGTTTAATTCATGTTTAAATTACTTATTAAATGGACAAATTAGTAAACATATTTAAAACTGTGTATTTAATGTTTTTAATGTTTATTTTTACTAAATAATAACTAAAATAAAGATTCAAATAAAACAAATATTTATTATATATATAAATAATATTATATATTATATGATATACAATTATATGTATTATTATTTATGAAATAAATAAATATAATTATGTATTTATTTAATTTATAAAATAAATAAATATATATTTATATGTGATTTAAATAAATAAATAAAATATTTAGAACTGTTTAATTCATGTTTAAATTACTTATTAAATGGACAAATTAGTAAACATATTTAAAACTGTGTATTTAATGTTTTAAATTGTTGCTAAATAAAGCAATATAAAAATATAAAAATAAACAACTATTTTATTTTAACTAAATAATAACTAAATAAAGATTTCACTATAACTAATATTATATATATATATATATATATACACACACACACAATTATATGTATTATTATTTATGAAATAAATAAATATAATTATGTGTTTAATATATAAAATAAATAATAATAAAAATGAGATTTAAATGAATAAATAAAATATTTAGAACTGTTTAATTCATGTTTAAATTACTTATTAAATGGACAAATTTGTAGACATATTTAAAACTGTGCATATAATGTTTTCAATTGTAGCTAAATAAAGCAATATAAAAATAAACAACTATTTTATTTTTACTAAACAATACCTAAAATAAAGATTAAAAGAAAGCTAATATTTATTATATAAATGTATGTATTATTATTTATTAAATAATAAATGAAAACGATTATGTATTTATTTAATATATAAAATAATTAAATAATAAAAAAGAATAAAAATTGTAGCTAAATAAAACAATACTTTAAAAATAAAAAAACAGAAAAATAAACAACTATTTTATTTGTAAAAAAAATAACTAAAATAAAGATTTAAATAAAATAAATATTTATTACACACACACACACACACACACACACACACATATATATATGAAATAAATAAATATTACTATTATTTCTTTGTTATAATATATAATAAGTAATACAAATCTGATTTATATATATATATATATATATATATATATAAAATAAAAATTAGATTAATGACATATAAAATGTTAAAAAATACAGTACTGTAGTGAGCTTCTGAACTGTTTAATTCATTATTAAAAAACTAAATTGTACTTATTTATTTAATGTTTAATTATTTAGTTTAACTACATTTTAAACCATAAATCAAATAAGCAGTTTCTATTAATTTGTCAACTCGAAAAATGGAAAAATAAGCTATTCTAAGGTGTCCCTTGAGATGCATAAAAAAAAAATCAAAAGCGCATCAGCAATCCTTGCATCCCTGATTCAACAACGGTGCAAACCCCACAAATGACGTCTCACTGTATGATCAATGTACCTTCAGATAGTAAACCAGCAGTTCATTGAGAGCCGGATCGGCGTTCAGGTTCACCAGGAAGCACTTGTCCTCTCCGACCTTGATCCCTGACGACTCCAGAGAGATGCCCATGCTCTCCAGCTGCTTCTGACGATCCTGCAGAGACCAATTACAGCTGTCAATCATCAGTGTCAATCAATAAATGAGTGTGTGTGTGTGTGTGTGCAGGGGCGTCGGACAGGGGGTAGTAGTGGAACAGAGTAACAGGGTTCCTGGGCGTGCGGGGGCCTATAATGATATAGCCTACCGATAATCTATAACAGTGGTCGGCAACCATCAGTGGCAAGCTGAGGGATAATCGATGGCACGTGAGCAATATAGGGAAAACTGCATTCATTTTGAAATATTAATTTCTCATAGTCACACAGCCTGTTAGGAGCTATAAATACTGTTATGTGTGAGAATTAACATGCGCTAGTCTACAGATGCGCGCGCGACCACTGCACATACTAGGCGCTTCAGATCAATGCCTCAGCGGTCAAACAGCGCTCGTCAATGTCAAAATGTCTGAGATGGCAAATCAAATCGAAGTAAGCGGGGTTTACTGTTCGCAGAACCAGAGTGCGATGCTTAATGTTGAGAGAGCAAGGTAAGATGAAGCTGCTAATCATTTAATATTAGGCTATAGTCAGCTATTTTACAATAAAATGTTAACTGACCAACAGCTGTATCCAGTGATGGAAACTACTCGACTTTTTCACAAATATGTCCAGTTTGAGAGAGAGAGAGATATACGAATCTGCATCTGTTTCTCTGTACAAACAATAAAGCATTTAGTTACTAAAAACTGCGATTCGATTTTGCAGCCCACTTTGCTGAGAAATATAATTCAGTATCGATTAATAAAAATTGCGGGGCAGCGCTGACAAGTTTATGAGCTTCTGAATCTTACTTGTTTACAGAGCGCAATCTCCTAAGTATATTAAAACAGGGCACTAATATAACGGTGATTAAACTGAATGGTTTTAACGCATCGGTCACACTGTACACCTGTTATTAAAGAAACCTTTGAAAAGTAAAAAAAAACAACTTAAGAAACCTTAAGAAATTCTTTGCATGAAAAGCAAATATTGTTATCTTATCATTTGAAAATGTTAATGTACTGTAGAAAGCAAGCATTTAAAAAAAGAGGGGGTTATATAATAGTCAAAATAAATCAGTCTTAGGTGTTATATCAGTGTTGTGAGGGGCCCACCTCCTTGGTTGTGTGACCGGGGCCCAACATTTGTTGCTACGCCCCTGTGTGTGTGTGTGTGTGTGTGCGTGTGTGTGTGTGCGCACCTGGTATTTATCACGTTAGGATAGTAAAACTAGTAAATTTTGACCTTGTGGGGACATTTGTGAGGTCCCCATGAGGAAACAGGCTTATAAATCATACAGAATGAGTGTTTTTGAGAAAATAAAACTATGCACAGTCTCCTGTGAGGGCTAGGTTTAGGTGTAGGGCGATAGAAAATACGTTTTTTACAGAATAAAAACCATTACGCCTATGGAATGTCACCATAAAACATGGAAACACAACGTGTGTGTGTCACCTGTGCGATCTCCTCAGTCTTCCGGAGTTTCTCCTCCCAGGTGACGGTCATCTCCTGAATGAGTTTCTCAGACTCCTGGAGTTTCTCCTGCAGCTCTGGAGCCTTCAGAGACTGAGAGACACAACATAACAAACAGCTTTGAGCCTATTCTACTCTCCATTTTAGTATCAGTGATGTACAATTATAGTTTCCCATAATTCCCGGCTCACCTCAGCCTGCGAGAGCTGCACCTTCAGCTTCTCCACTTCCTCCCGCAGCTCTCTGATGATGCGGGCGTTGGGGTCCTCGTTCACCACAGCGTGGTTGACGATTCTCTTGGCTCTGTCTGCGTAGCGCAGCGTCGAAAGCGTCTCCTCGTAGTTGTCTGCGGCCGGACTGATGGTGGCGATCATCGCCGTCTTACTGTTGCCTCCTAGATTGTCCTGTACAAGCAGAGGAAAAGAGTCGTGTTTGATTCCCCTGGACATTTAGGTCTGTTGAATGAGATGAACGGTGTTTAATGAGCTCTGATGATCATCCTCACCTTCAGCAGCCACGTCAGCACTGAGTCTCTGTACGGCACAAACTTGCTCTTGCCTTTTCCTGCGGACTGATCTGCAAGGGCGGAAATAACACAGCCCAGCGTCGTCAGAGATCTGGAGACAGAAAACATCACAGAAACATCAGAAACAACAGAAAACACCACAGAAATAGCAGAAAAAAAACAGAAACAACAGAAAACACCACACAAACATCATAAAACAACACAAACATTAAACAAACATCATAAAACACAACACAAACAGCAAAAAACACCAGAACAGAAAAAACAAAACACCACAGAAACAACAGAAAACACTACACAAATAACAAAACACCACACAAAGAACATAAAACAACACACAAACATATTAAGGACACACAAACATATTAAACACCACAGACACATCATTAAACACCACACAAACAACATAAAACAACACAGAAACAACAAAAAATACCACAGAAACAACAGAAAACACCACAGAAATAGCAGAAAAAAAACAGAAACAACAGAAAACACCACACAAACATCATAAAACAACACAAACATTAAACAAACATCATAAAACACAACACAAACAGCAAAAAACACCAGAACAGAAAAAACAAAACACCACAGAAACAACAGAAAACACTACACAAATAACAAAACACCACACAAAGAACATAAAACAACACACAAACATATTAAGGACACACAAACATATTAAACACCACAGACACATCATTAAACACCACACAAACAACATAAAACAACACAGAAACAACAAAAAATACCACAGAAACAACAGAAAACACCACAGAAATAGCAGGAAAAAAAACAGAAACAACAGTAAACACCACACAAAGAACACAAAACACCACACAAACATATTAAACACCACACATAGAACATAAAACCACACAAACATTAAACACCACACAAAGACCATAAAAGACCATAGAAACAACATAAAACACCACACAAACAGAAAACACCACATAAATATCAGAAAAAAAATGAAACATTAAACACCACATAAAACAAAAAAACAACAGAAAGCACCACACAAAGAACAAAACACCACACAAAGAACATAAAACAACGCACAAACATATTAAACACCACAGAAACGTCATTAAATACCACACAAAGAACATAAAACATCATAAAAGAACACAAACAGCAAAAAACACCAGAACAGAAAAAACTAAACACCACGGAAACAACAGAAAACACTACACAAATAAAAAAAAACAAAACAAAACAGAAATTACATTAAACACCATTGTTGTTTCTGTGGCGTTTTATGTTGTTTGTGTGGTGTATTATGTTGTTTTTGTTGTGTTTAATGTTCTTTCTGTTCTTTTTCTGTTTGTGTGGTGTCGTATGCTGTTTGAACATAAAACAACGCACAAACATATTAAACACCACAGAAACGTCATTAAACACCACACATAGAACATAAAGCATCATAAAACAACACACAAACAACATAAAACGCCACAGAAACAAAAAAAATACCACAGAAATAACAGAAAAAAAACACAGAAATAGCAGGAAAAAAAACAGAAACAACACTAAACACCACACAAAGAACACAAAACACCACACAAACATATTAAACACCACACATAGAACATAAAACCACACACAAACATTAAACACCACATAAAGACCATAAAAGACCATAGAAACAACATAAAACACCACGCAAACAACATAAAACACCACACAAACAGAAAACACCACATAAATATCAGAAAAAAAGGAAACATTAAACACCACATAAAACAAAAAAACAACACAGAAACAACAGAAAGCACCACACAAAGAACAAAAACACCACACAAGCACAACTAAACACCACTAACAACATAAAACACCAAATAAACGTCTGAAAATTATTTTGCTTTGACATTTTATGATTTAATTACTATCAAGTAAGTGATTTTTTTTTCATTTGAAATCTTTATGATTTCATTAACCATTAGTTTGTGAAATCCTGAATAAGAGGAGTCTTATTCATAGATGCAATTCATTCATAAAGCATCTACTGCAGTCTGCAGATTTCCTCTACGTATTCATGTGGGTTTGTAACAATCCCTTTATTCTTTTATTTATTCATTTAGTTGGTCCTAGTGCCAGCTTTTATCCTGTTTAGACTAATTTCCCAGACTGCATACAACTGCCAACATATTGTTTGTTTTTTGATTTTTATAAGCAAGTGACTCATTTGCTTTGAACATAGCGATAGACCGCAGTCGTCTTACTTGTTGATGTTGCTGCCCTCCTTCAGTCTCTCTCCAGCGGCTCCAGTCTTAGACACACGTTCACTGCCGGCCAGATCAACCAGACTGATCTTACTCACTTTCTCACCAGAATTCTGCGTTCACAATCACACACACAAACACAGACATAAAAGAAAAACATAATTATAAAAGAAGTCAGACACTGAAGTGAGTTGCTGTTTTAGTCTTTTTTTTGAGGAAGATGTTATTGACAATGTACCCACACAGAGATTTTTGGTCTGATTCTTTGTTCATCTAATATAATTTTATAAGTGACAAAAATTTGGCTCTTTTCTTTATTCAGAGTTGATCTAGACAAGTACATGGAAACTATCCAAAGATCAGTTAATCCTAAAACAGACAAAACTGCATCTCTATATTCATAGATTTTACTATAACAAAACCATGGTTAACTTTCTTAAAGGGTTTGTATTTTAGTATACTTTCTTTTTTTTCTTATACTGGTATTGCCTTAATGGTTTGATGTTTTCTATTGTTTGATTGAAAGAAAAAGAAATCAGAAAAAAACATTTGCGATACGATCTGAATCAAAGGATTTGCGAACCCACACCAAATTCCCGATCTGAATCAAATGATTCGCAAACCAACACAGAAGTCCAGATCTGAATCAACTGATTCTCAAACCCGCACCGAAGTCCCGTTCTGAATCATGATTCGATTCACAAATTCAATTCGCGTAATGATTCACAAACCCACTCAGAAGTTCCGATCTGAATCAAATGATTCACAAACTCACACCGACGTCCCGATCTGAATCAAATGATTCACAATCCGCGCTCCAAACTCCCGATCTGAATCAAATGATTCACGATTCTTGCTCAAACTCCCCATCTGAATCAAATGATTCACAAACCCACACCAAAGTCCTGATCTGAATCAAATGATTCACGAACCCACACCGAAGTCCCAATCTGATTTAAATGACTCATGAACCCGCACAGAAGTCCCGATCTGAATCAAACGATTCACGGTCCACACTCAGAATAAACTCCCCATCTGAATCAAATGATTCACAATCCGCGCTCCAAACTCCCGATCTGAATCAAATGATTCACAAATCCACACCAAAGTCCCGATCTGATTTAAATGACTCGTGAACCTGCAAAGAAGTCCCGATCTGAATCAAATGATTTGCGGTCCACTCTCCGGACTCCCCATCTAAATCAAATGATTTGCGAACCCACACCGAAGTCCTGACCTGAATCAAATGATTCGTGAACCACTCTCAGAACTTCCCATCTGAATCAAATGATTCACAAACCTGCTCAGAAGTTCCAATCTGAATCAAATGATTCACAATCCACATTCCAAACTCCCCATTTGAATCAAATGATTTACAAACTCACACCAAAGTCCCAATCTGTATCAAAAGATTCACGATCCATGCTCCAAACTCCGGATCTGAAACAAAAGATTCACGATTCTTACTTCAAACTCCCCATCTGAATCAAATAATTCACAAACCCACACCAAAGTCCTGATCTGAATTAAATGATTCACGAACCCGCACAGAAGTCCCGATCTGAATCAAAAGATTTGCGAACCCGCACCGAAGTCCTGACCTGAATCAAATAATTTGCGAACCCACGCCAAAGTCCTGACCTGAATCAAATGATTCATAAACCCAGACAGAAGTTCCGATCTGAATCAAATGATTCACGATCCACTTTTCAAACTCCAAATCTGAATCAAATAATTCGCAAACCCGCACCGAAGTCCCGATCTGAATCATATGATTCGATTCGCAAATTCAATTTGTAAAATGATTCACAAACTCGCTCAAAAGTTCCGATCTGAATTAAATAATTCACGAAACGCAATCTGATAGGAAAGCTTTGAAACAGTGAATCACTTTGCGATGCAATGGTTTAACCACATGCTTTTTAAAATAATTTCAAGCGATGTCAAAATTCGAATTTTTAAATTCTTAATTTGATCTGGTTTTGCTAGTGAATCGCTTGAACGGAATGCTCAAAGTCACGTGTTTGAATCAATCGGAGCGGTTGTAGCGTAATTGACTCACTCAGTTGATTAGGTTCATCTGTTCCTCCACTTTTCGCGTGTTCAGCCATGTTTACACGACACTATCAGCACTACTACTTATTCAACTGAACTGTGCTCACTTGATGTTTTTGTGAAGGAAAAGAAACAGATATTGACTCATATATGTAAAAGACTCAAAAAGAACAAAACATTTGAATAATTCTACTGTCATTAGAGACAAAACACATACTGTGATGAAAAACAATGTGCGTTTGGTTGAGTTTTAATGTAGTTAACCCTGATAGTAGCGTAGCACTGACCCCAGACTGCAGGTCATAGAGCGTCTGCGTGACGATGACGCTGAAGACGGCGTGCGATCGGCTGCTCTCCTCGTTCATGTTGGTGGCAGCTACTGTGCGTGATTTATTCCCCTCCGACATCAGAGACTCAATGTCCTGCAGGAGGCGCAAATCAGAGAGAACATGCAACTGAATCACATGCAAACAAACTAACAGTTGACTGTAAGTGCAGACAGTGAGGAAAAATGAGCCAGTCTGGACAGCAAACATTTCTAATCAGAAAGTAGTTTGGTTTGTTTACCTCAAAGCTCATCACAGCCAGCTGAGACAGACCATCCACATACGGACCCAGGACTTTATGCTCTCTGACCTTCAGAGACTGTCTGCTCCTGTACGGATGAACAGAGAACATTATTACAGATCAGCAGTTTCATCAGGATGTTATTAATGCTCCTTGGACACTGATTCACAATCGTCCTCTTGTTTGGGCCTCGAGCAGAGCTTTTGATTCAGAGCTATCTCATACAAACGTCAGAAAATGGTGGAAAAAAATAATGAAATGATAACTCCTTAAAAAAATGTTTTAGTGATTTTTAGTGGTTTTCTATTTTTGTGCTAAATATCTTTTTAAATTAATAAAATCTTTTTAATAAAAATATTTGTATTAATAAAACCGATTAAAATAATTAGGGGATTTTTACAAATATATAAATAAAAAATATATAATTGAAACTGGAGAGTATAAAGTATAAGTGTTTTTAATAAATATATTTTTAATTATTTGTATTTTTAATTATTATTTAATAGAAAATAGTGAAAAAAGATCTTCTTTCTATTCTTTGTTTATGGCTTTTTGTCTTAAATGTTTAACTAAAATTTATACAAATAATTAATAAAACAAAAGAATGTACATGTTTTTCCTAGGTTTCAGATTTTTATTTTTATTTTATGTTTACAATTATGTTTATGTAAAGCAAGATAAGCAATATTTATGATTAACATTATTAATAATTTTTAAAAAGCACACAATCAGAAAACAAAACAATTCAAAACAAAAAAAAAAGTATCAATTAATTTATTCAAAAAAGGCAAAAATAAAATGTGTAAAATGTACAACAATGTAAAGTCGAAAATATTTTACAAAATAAAATAAGCTTAAGAAAATTAACATTTAAAAGCCATAAAAAGTGACATGATATAGCTTACTAAATAAATTATAAATAAAATATACACTTAAAACGTATATATTTAAAAAGAGAAAACAATTAAAAATGTAAATATTACAAATGTAAAAAATATAAAATATTTTTATATAAATATGATTTGTTAAAACAATTTAAAGAATGTAATTAAACAAACATTTACAAATTAAAAACTAAATAACAAAATTAACATTTAAAAGTAATGAAAATAAACTAAGTAATTTAATAATACTAATTCAATTAGATTATTAAATTAAATTCATTATAATTATCAATTTTATTAATAAAATCAAAAAGATATTTGGCACAAAAATAGAAAACCACTAAAAACTTCACAAAGGCAAAAAACAGAATAAAAAAATATATAACATTTTTAATGCCATAAAAAGAGAATTTTAAGTTAATTTTAAGTAAAAGTACCATCCCAGCTGTGCGTGAAAATGAAGCACACGCTAACCAGTGAAAACAAGCGCAGTAAACTCTCACTAGGTGGTGCAAACGAGCTCCATGCGTCTGCTTTCAAAGAAAGGGCAGGAGAGGACAAGAGCGACAGATCAATGATTGCGGACTGTGAACCTTCAAACAGCCTACAGATTCACAAACGCAATGAGGAAACACGGTCATAGTGATTCTGCTGCTTGTTCAGTCAATCAGTATATCAGATACCCTAACATTAAATAATGTAAATATCAGTGCTCACTCTATATCTCCAATAATATGTTTCAGTAAGATGAGACTGAAATGATCCAAACATATAATGCAATGTAATCCAATGATGATCGAGAGCTGAACAGGCTAAACAGATAAATAAAAATATACTAATATAAGAAAATGGCACAAATTAAGTGAAGCACATGCAAAGTATTACAACTAAAGTATTATAAAGTATACTCCACTTTTACTATAGTAAAACTAAGGTTTATTTTCTTAAGGGATTTGTATTTGTGTACACTTTCTTTCTTTTTTCTTTGTTTTGTTTTTAACTGTACTGCCTTAATTGTTTGATATTTTCCACTGTTTAAAAAAAATTCTAAAAAAGATATGCAAAACCGCTCCAAAATCCTGATTTAAAACAAAAGATTCATCATACGCACTCCAAAGTCTCTAACTGAATCAAAAGATTTGCAAACCTGCTTCAGAGTTTCAATTCAATCAAATGATTCACGAACCATCATTTCAGATCAGGACTTGGAGTGCAGATCGCAAATTATTTGATTTGAATCATTAAATAAAAATAAACGATAAACAAACCCATTTCGATCTAAATCAAATGATTCACGAACCCACTCCGAAGTCCTGATCTGAAACAAATGATTTGTCATCCGATTGGAGAGCTTCAAAACCGTTGAGTGCAGATCGCAAATGATTTATGAACCTGTTCTGATCTTAATCAAATGATACGCTATGTGCGCTCAGAGTCACGAACTGAATCAAATGATTCACAAACCTGCTCCAAAGTCCCGATCTGAATCAAATGACCCCAATCGGAACTTTGCATATCACAAATCATTTGATTTAGACTGGGACTTCAAATTGCGTATAGCAAATCATTTAATTTGAATCATTCAATTAAAAAAAAAGATAAACAACCTGTTCCGATCTAAATCAAGTGTCTCTAACTGAATCAAAAGATTTGATTCAAAGTTTTGATCTAATCAAATGATTTGCGAACCATCGTTTCAGATCAGGACTCGGAGTGCAGAACGCAAATCATTTGATTTGAATCATTCAATTCGCCAAATGATTCATGAACCCGTTCTGATCTAAATCAAATGATTCGCCGTATGTGCTCCGAAGTCGTGAACTGGATCAAATGTTTCACGAACCTGCACCAAAGTCCTGATCTGAATGAAATGACCCCAATTGGAACTTTGCATATTGCAAATCATTTGATTTGAATCATTCAATTTAAAAAAAGAAACAAAAAAAAGAACCTGTTCTGATCTAAATCATGATATGTGCTCTGAAGTCTCTAACTGAATCTAAAGATTTGATTCAAAGTTTGGTCTAATCCAATGATTTGTGAACCATCATTTCAGATCGGGACTTGGAGTGCAGATTGTGAATCATTTGATTTGAATCATTCAATAAAAAAAAAGATAAACAAACCTGTTCCGATCTAAATCAAATGATTCGTGATACGCGCTCTGAAGTCTCGAACTGAATCAAAAGATTTGCGAACCCGCTCCAAAGTTTTGATCTAATCAAATGATTCGCGATCCATCATTTCAGATCAGGACTCGGAGTGCTGATCGCGAATCATTTGATTTGAATCATTAAATTCGCCAAATGATTCATGAACCCATTCTGATCTAAATCAAATGATTCGCCATATGCGCTCTGAAGTCACAAACTTAATCAAATGATTCACAAACCCACACCAAAGTCCCGATCTGAATCAGATGATCCCAAAAAAGACCCAATCTGAACTTTGCACATCATGAACCATTTGATTTAGACTGGGACTTCGAATTTCGTTTCGCAAATCATTTGATCTGAATCATTCAATTTGCCCAATGATTCATGAACCCATTCTGATCTAAATCAAATGATTCACCATGTGCACTCCAAAGTCCTGAACTGAATCAAATGATTCGCAAACCCACACCAAAGTCCCGATCTGAATCAAATGAAATGGATTCGTGATCCGACTGAAGTGCTTCGAAACAGTGAATCATTTTGCGATGCAATGGTTTAACTGAATGGCTCTTTTATTTTGTCCTGGTTTTCGCTAATGAATCGCTTAAAATGAAAGCTCAAAGTCATGAGTTTGAATCAATTGGAGCAGTTCCAGCATAAACAACTCAGTTGATTTGGTTCATCTGTTCCTCTTTTTGCATCTTCCATAAATGTGCCATGAATGTAAAAAGCAAGATGTTTTTTGGAATGCGTGAATTTTGTGTGAAAAGATATATGCTTATTGAAAAAACTAAACGTAAAGGGGTGTAACGATACACGTATTCGTATTGAACCGTTCGGTACGAGGCTTTCGGTTCGGTATGCATTACAGACCGAACGATTCGATTCGTTGTACTAATCCTATTACATTTGGGAAATAAAAGAACTTACAGCGTGTGAAACATAATGTTCTCAGTGCCACTGTACTCTACAAGGCAGCCCAAACGACATAACAGACAAACTGATGTCTGCCTCTCCCACTCCCAAACAAAAACACAATACTCCAGTAGGGTTGTGACGGTGAGGTAGCTTGTTAGAATTTTCCTTCTTTTCCTCGCTTTTATTGGCTTTTAAACAGCTTGTAAATGCCTGTTTTAGTTTAACTTTTGAATTAACGCCAATTCCACGTCAATTAATTGAATTGACAACAACACAACAGTACGGCAAACTCACTAATATTAACCCTTTAACTGTCACCGTCCCGTCACCGGGACGCCTACGTTTACTTCACCATATTTCAAAGAAAAATCGATCTAATCATGACAAACTATATATCGTTGGAAAGGTCTAAGACTCCTAAATTGATATTTTACCACTGTTTTGTGTTACAAATTATGTAGGAAAAGTAATAGATTAATTTATGACAAGAGTGCACCTCAAAAAATGTACTTCATAACAGGAGTTCAGACCTTTTTCACAAAAAGACTTACTTTGTTGCCTTTTTTTCTATCATGCTTTAGAAATCATAAGAAATGATAGATCACTTGAAGACTTAAAATTTCAAAATTCATCCTTTGGAAACCATTTTAAAATCAGACATTGCATTATCATGGAAATTGTACATAAAAATCATATTATAAAATGTTTTTGTTCATGAATTATACAAAAATTACATTTGGATAGTGCATTTTTATGTCTATGTTCACAATAGAGAGTGACAATTAAAGGGTTAAACATAGAATGATTAATGTATTAACAAACCAATGCTTATTTGCTTAGCTTTTAGGCTATAGGCCTAATATACAATAACAAATCACTTACACAAAGTTTAAATATAAAACACTGGAGATCAGCAAACGGTGGAAGCTTCCAAAATCATCTGAGATAAACCGCAAAAGTCTGAAATATTTTTTAAAGCAGGCACTTTTGCATTTCTTTTTGAAACTAAATATTTAACTTGTTTTTCTCACCTCACTGGTCAGCTCGACTCACTCTCTTCATGTGATAAATGAAATCTGACTCCTGCCACCGATCTGAGATGCATACTTCATGATGTTAGTTTTAATAAATAAAAAATGTGTACAAATGTCTTTCTTTTTGCTGTATCGAAAATGTACCGAACCGTGACACCACTGTGTCGTATCGAACCGAACCATGAATTTTGTGAACCGTACACCCCTAATAGATACACAATAATTCGAGAACTTTTCAAACACCTCTTCAGGGGTCTCCAGGCCTTAAATTTCAAAAAGTCAAATTCAATTACTTTAAGCACTTCGTACGATCCCTGGATGAACAAGTAAAGGCTTCTCGAAAGATGTAAGATCTTCTTAAGGCTTGTAAATTTTGATCATTGATCATTTTGAGGCTTATCGAGTGCATTTTGATCAAATCTGCTCACCCTTTGGGATCAAGCAGGTCTCGGACTTTCTCGTTGTAGATCTCCATGTAGGAGACCTCCACCTTGAAGGACTGGGTCTCGTTCTGGTCTCTGGAGACTCTTTCGAACAGCGAGCAGCAGAGTCTGGGGATCAGGCCCGGCTGATCTACGTTGCCCATCATGGAGAAGGATTTCCCTGATCCTGTCAGAACAACACAAGCATACGCAGGTCAGAAGAACACATTTACCAGCAGACGCACAAAGCTCGCGTTAGAAGATGAAAAGCCGGCCTGAGAACGAGGAAAGGAAGGCAAGAGGAAACAGACAATACGGTGCGTCTGCAGAGGAAGGACTGTGATTGAAAACACAGACGCTTCCTGTTCATGTACAGAGAAATAAATTCATGTGCCACATTTTTTGCTTTTTGATTTAATTGTGCTTTACTTGCAGGTTACATTAATTACAGGTGATTTTCAGTTGTGATGCCTGGAGAACATAAAATAATTCAAAATAATACAATAAAAATATTTGTAATAAATAAAAAATGTCAATAATTAAATAATAAATTAAAAATTAAACGAAGATATAATAAAAATATGAAACAGGAAAAACATGCTTGTTTATTTATTTATTAATTATTTAAGTAATAAAAAATACTCAAAATGTCTTTTTTCTTTTTTGTTTGTTACTTAAATGTTTAGACTAACATTAGACAATTTTGAAAAAGTGTTTTCTTTAAATACAAATAATTAATAAATAAAAACAAATACATGTTTCTACTTTAATGGATATGAATTTCTCTTTATTTACAAATAATCAGTAAATAAAAACAAACAACACACTTTCACTTTGTTTCAGATCTTATCTTTATTTTTTTAATTATTATTTCTATGCAAAGAAAAAAAAAAAAATTCTACCCTTACCCTAAGCATTTCAGAAAAAACTAATTAAAAAACAAGAAAAAAAGGTTATTGGACCAAGATTATTATTGTTAACTATTTAAAACATTTTTGTAAAATAAAATAAAATAAAACTAACTGGAAATAAATAAAAACTAAAATCACAATACAATAATAAATTAATAAATTATAATAAATTAATCCAATAAATATGACTAATAATTAAAATAAATAAATAAAATATTACCATGAGCATGTTCTGGTCTAAATAAATAAATATTACAATAATAAAAATGGATGAAAGAATGTAATATATATAAATATAGAATATATATACATACATGAAGCATCACATTAATTTAATACGTTTTCCAATGCATCCATCATTAATTTTGTTAATGTTTAATAAGTTTCTCTACATTTCCGTACAGGCTTGTTTTTAAGACTTCTTTTTTATTATTAATTATTTTTATGTAAAGAAAACTTAAAATACAATTTATCCTTTTTTCTATGTTTAATCTCATCATTTAAGAAAAAAACATAATTAAAAAAAAGGAGAAAAAATGGAAAATTTTGAAAAACAAAAATGAAATATAAAATGTAATTCTCTTTACATACAAATAATTAATACATAAAATAAAAACTGCATGTTTTTCTTGTTTCAGAACTTTAATGGATCTTTATTTCTCTTTCTCAATAAATAAAAATACAAATAAATACACAATTGTCCTATTTCAGGTCTATTTTTAATTATTTTATGTAAAAAGTAACATTAATCAAATTAATATTTTTCTACCCTACTAAACATTTGTTCAGAAATAAATCGAATTAATTAAAAAATATTTATTTTGTTACTTGTCTAGGAGTAAAAAAACTCAAAAAGGATTATTATTGTTAACTATTTAAAACATTTTTGTAAAATAAAATAAAATAAAACTAACTGGAAATAAATAAAAACGGAACTAAAACTAGAATCAGAATATAGTAATAAATGAATAAATTCTAATAAATTAATCCCATAAATATGACTAATAATTAAACTAATCATTTATAAATTAATAAAAAAATAGTTGATGACACTTGAATTATTTTTTTTACTTGTCTTGGAAGAATTATCACAGAAAATAATTACAAAAAACTCAAAAGGATTATTATTGTTAATTGTTAAAAACATTTTTTAATGAAATAAAATAAAACTAACTGGAAATAAATAAAAACTGATCTAAAACTGTAATCAGAATATAGTAATAAATTAACAAATTATAATAAATGAATCCCATAAATATGACAATAAATATCCCATAAATATGATAATAATTAAACTAATAATTTATACATTAATGAAAAAATAATTTACGATACTTACATTTATATTTTTTGACTTGTCTAGGAAGAATTATCATAGAAAATAATTACAAAAAAATCATAATCGTTTAGGTGCAAAATCTAATTTAAAAAACATGGCCTGAACATGTCTCTTTGAGATTCAAGTGTACTGTAAATCTAGGTTAAAGGCGTTTCGATACATTTGTGTACTTGTTAATGTCTTGCAGGCTGATTTAGAGTAATTACCAGCGCTCTTGTGACAAAGAATAAGCATCTATTCAGTCAAACGGATGTTTAAAGCTCCATTACAAAAGCATGATTGACTGTAACTCTACCTGTCTGTCCATACGCAAAAATGCAGGCGTTGTATCCTTGAAAGGCATTTTCTAATATTCCCTCTCCGAGGCACTTGAAGACAACTTCCTGACCTGCAGGACAAACATCACAATCACAGCATTAAAACACAATACAGAACATCATCTCTCAGATTTCTGTATGACACAGAAAGAAACACAATAGAAACACCTCCCAAAAAATGAAATAAAATATATACAAAAATAATCTATACTAACTATACTAAACTATACAAAATAAACTATCTGACTACAAAAATGGGACTTTGAAGCAAGTAAACTAGATTAGTAGATTAGATTATTAAGTAGAACCAGTGCTATTTTTGTATTATTTATATACTATTCATATTTTTATATATTTATTGATATATTTATTAATTCATTCATTTTAATTTTAGTAATTTTGTTATTTTTGTATAAATATTTATTGATATATTAATGAATTTGTCTTTTTTATATTTTTAATTTTCATTTTAGTGATTTTGTTATCTTTTTGATAATTTGTAAATATTTATTGATATATTTATTAATGAATTTACCTTATTTTCAGTTTTCATTTTACTTTTAGTAATTTTTTTATTACTTTTGTATATTTATTGATATATTTATTAAAAGAAATTGCCTTTTTATATTTTTTTTATTTTAATTTTAGTAATTTTGGTATTTTTGGTATAATTAAAAAAATATTTATTGATATATTTATTAATGAATTTGCCTTTTTATATTTTCAGTTTATTTTAATTTGAGTACATTTATATATATATATATATATATATATATATATATATTAATGAATTCACCTTTTTATGTTTTCAGTTTTCATTTTAATTGTAGTAATTATGTTATTTTGTGTATAATTATTTTTTAATTATTAATTGATATGTTTATTAATGAATTCACTTTTTATATGTTGCAGTTTTCATTTAAATTTTGGTCGTGTTGTTATTTTTTTATATTTATTTATATATTTATTAATTAATTCACCTTTTTAGTTTTCATTTGAGTAAATGTGTGTGTATATATATATATGAATTCACCTTTTTATATTTTCAGTTTTTCATTTTAATTTTAGTAATGTAGTTTTTTTTGTAATTTTGTAAAATATTTATTGATACATTCAATTTTGGTCGTGTTGTTATTTTTTTCATATTTATTTCTATATTTATTAATTAATTCACCTTTTTAGTTTTCATTTGAGTAAATGTGTATATATATATATATATATATATATATATTAATGAATTCGCCTTTTATATTTTCAGTTTTCATTTTAATAATTTAGTTTTTTATACATTTTGTAAAAGATTTATTGATATTTATTAATGAGTTCACCTTTTTTTCTATTTTTAGTTTTCATTTTAATTTTAGTAATTTTGTTTGTTTTTTATTAATTTGTTAAATAATATACATTTTTTAATATATATTACATTCTTTCATCCAATATACAGTTTTTTCTTCTTGCAAAGCAAACAAAAAATACATATATATTCCACTCTGTTTTCTGAGAAATCTCCATGTTTCTCATTTCCCTGCAAAATCCCTCCCAAAAAATCCTCAGAAATCAGCTCTGAATGTGAGAACGGCCCGCATGGCGTGTTCATGCTCCGCTTCTCCTGTTTTTCTGCTCATTGTGAATCAGGCAGCTGTGCGAAGAGCTAAATAAAGCCGGACCTGCAGCGTTTTACACACAGACCACTGATGCAGCTCATGCATTTAATGCACAGAAACAGAAACCCTTCAGATGGGAGATCCTTTGTTGACCGTCGCGACTCATTAACCCTGTTTGAGCAATGAGTAATTGGCCAATAAGCAATTACTTTTTCCAGTCACTTAATTTATCACAGATAATGTGCAGTTTCCTGTCAGATTTTTAATGAGTTTCTACAGTTGTGTACAGGCTTGTATAAACTTCTAACTGCACATGATCCTTCCTAAAAGACTTTAATTGCTGCTCAGTCTTCATGAGTCAATATAAGAGCCATTAAAACAACTTTGCATCCGTTAGACTGTGTGAATGACAGATGAAAGAAAAGCAGCACAAACGGTCCGTGTACAAACATGTTCACGAAGAACAGCATCCGTGTGCTGCTTTATGAAAATACAGACAGAAAACTGCTGAACTGCTGATTTTATTGTCCATAGAAAGCACGTTAAATGTAAGTGTCTATTTTTATGGTTTCAAGTAGTTTTTTGGAGAATAAAATGTCAAAACTGTATTGAAATAATGTTACATTGTCGTTCAGTGTAACACAATATTTATGTCAAAATTCAAACAACATGCTTATTCCTTCTATCATAAAGAATAAGGGGGCATATTACATTTTATTGTGTTTTAAATAAGTTAAAAAAAAATCTTACTGACAAATGGGCAAAGCCTATGATAGTGGCATATTACAATTAATCAGTATTCGTCTTTAATATGTCATAAATTGATTTTTGTTGTATATATGTCTGACAAGATACATACATACATACACCGAATGACATTTTAGTGAGTGCCTTCAGTAAATCAAAAGAAGATGCTCACTTTTAGAAAAAAAAAATGGCTTTATAAAGGTTAAAATGCCCATAAAATGTAAAAATCTATTTAAACTTATTGGAAAATAACAATTTCCATCACTGCTGTGAACTGAACACCCAGAATATGAAGAATATCGCAAACTTTAGTATTCAGCTGAATAGTCCTTAAGCACAAAAACACACGAAGCAAAATATTGTCTAATTATCATTATCGATAATATACCAGAAAATATTGAGATATCATTTTTTTGTCAATATCACACACCCGTAGTTATGTCTTTGCTATTTGTTTTTTTAAATATTTCTATTTAGCTTTATTTTTTGTTTTGTTTTATCTTTTGTTAGTTTTTTTATATTTCTACTTAACTTATTTTATTTTAATTTAAGTATTTATTTATTTTTTTCAGCTTTAATTCAATTAATACTTTTTTTTGTACTTTTTTTAAAAATGGAAACTGGGCATTGCTATCTATTTTTAATAGTTTTAGTTTTTCTGTTTTCATTTTAGGTAAAGTTTTAGTAATTTTGTAATGTGCGTTTAAGGCACCTATTGTATCTGTTAAAATTCCTCTTCAAGTTTATGGCAGCCCATAAAAACCCGGGAAACGTTGTGAAATTTGGCACACCGATAGAAGACAGTCTCAACATTAACTATTGCAAATTTGGGGTCTCTAACTCAAACTCTCTAGCGCCACCTGCTGTCCAAAGTTTCACTTATGTTTATAATAATAATTTTTGAACCATAAGGCACAGAAGCGAAATTCTTTTTTCTTCTGAATCCTTGGCTCATGCCGAGTCGACCAAAGTAACACCAAAAATTTTTTTTTCTATTTTTAATTGTTTGGAAAACATACTTTTCAAACTCGCCACAGACGGTTTGTCTGATTTTCACTGAAATTGGCTCAGATCATCTTCAGACCATGCTGGCAAAAACGTATGAAATTTAAGTTGATTCGTCAAACTGTTCTTGAATAACACGCAAATGAATTGGATGTGAAAATGGATGTGAGGCTATATCTCCGCAATGGTGTGCTGTATTGAGACCAAACTTGGTTTGTTATAACAAGCATGACCTATAATTCATGAACGCATTGATGTATCGTTACAAAAACTGGTACGGATCATCACCACGATGCCATGAAGGAGCCTGAGACGTTTCGAGCCAGCGCCACCTAGTGGTAAAGTCAAATATTCACATGCTTATAACTCCAGCGATACCAAACATGCCAGGTTTTGCCTTATGGTTTGTGCAACGTTGCATTTTAGAGCTTAAAAAACATTTGCCAATCTTAGAAATCTATAGTCCGATCAACACAAAGCCACCGTAGGAAATTCGAAAACATAGCATTCTGGCTATATGCTAATTCCCAATTGCCAAAATTTTGATAGTAAGTGCCAAAAAAATGCAAAGTCAGCCACTGGCCATTTTTTCTATTCTCATCTATAAAAATGTCTATAACTCCAAAACAAAATGAGATATTTTCACCAAATTTGGCACACATATGTATGGGCACACTCTAATTACACATACAAAATTTGGTGGGATTGTGCCTCTTGGTGGCGCTATAATTGAACAAAACATGAAATTGCCATTGACTACAATAGAGTATTATGATACAAAACGCTACATTTTCAGCAATGCATTGGTGTACTATTACAAATCTTTGTATGTAACATCAAAACCATGACCTGAAAGTGCTCAAAACGTTTTGAGACAGTGCCACCTTGTGGTCAAAAGTGATAACCGATTAAATCATATTACTAGTGGTTGCTTTCATGACTTGTCACCCATTTTGACTAAAACCACCTTAAAATGGTTTTAATTACTCATTGCTGCAGTTGGTCTGATGCTTCCCTTGCCGTAATTGCTGCTTGCAGCTATGTTTATAATTGATATAATTTATTAATTGAATTCTAATTTTAAATATTGAGAGAATTGATATAATTTCTAGTTTTGTGTGCAATATGCAAATGTTGTCTAAGATTTAAGACTACCACAGTAAACCAGCAAAACCAGTACCAAGCCTGAACTAGTCTGGACCAGCAAATGGGAAATCCAGCAGATCTTTTCTCAGATCCCACCCTTGGGAACGGCTCATCCGTGTGTCCATGTCACTTCCAGCGTTTTCCAAATCACAATGCCATTTATAAGCTATAATTATGGCTCAGGTGTGATGCAATGAGAGTGCTTTGGTGTGAACGTGTTAAAGCGTGACTCACCGGCGTACTTCGGGACGTTGGCCTCGTCCATGGACCAGAAGCAATGGTCGAAGGCAAACACCTGCAGACACACACACAGACGCATGTCAGGACAAGCCATCGAGACTCACACGGACAAAAGACGACTTCAAGTGTTTAACAGCAGACTAACACACACAAAACATGATGCTGCTTGTTCTGAACTCAATGAGAAACAGCAGCTCTCAACCAGGACAAGCTCATATTATAACAATTTTAGACAGATGTTCATTTTATAAAGGGTTTCATGTTTCATGAAGTCAAAATCAAATCCAGATTTACTAATATGAATAGTTTAAGAACTATTTTTTAACGATTCTTACAATCCTAAGTGGATAAAATCAAGTCACACCTTCTCTTTTATCACTAAATACCCAATTTTTATTTTATTTTATTTTAAGTTTTAGCAATTATGTTGTTAAATGGCAAACCAGTGTTTTTTTACATTTTTAGTTTTGGTTTAGGCAAGTTTTAGTAATTTTTAGCAATTTTCTAATTAGTTGTAATTATTATTAAAGAAAAATGAAAATAATAAAAATAATTTTTTTTAATTAATTACATTTAATTTATACATTTTTTAAAAGTATTTTTTCACGATTCTTAGAATCCTCAGTGAATAAAATCAAGTCACACTTTCTCTTTTATCATTAAATACCCAAATTTTATTTTATTTCAAATTTTAGCAATTATGTTGTTAAATAAATGCCAAACCAGTGTTTTTTTAATTATTATTATTATTGTTATTAATAATAATAATTTTTAATTAATCTATTTTATTTTTTTCATTTTTAGTTTTTGTTTAGCTTAAGTTTTAGTCATTTTTAGAACATTTTTAATTAGCTGTAAATATTATTTAAAAAAATGTGTCACAAAATGTTATTTATATTGACTTCTATAATAATCATTTTTAATGCCAAATTAATCTAATTTTAAAGTTTACATTTTTTGTTTTTGTTTAGCTTAAGTTTTATTAATTCTTAGCAATTTTCTAATTAGTTGTAATAATTATTAAAGAAAAATGGGTCACAAAATGTATTTTATATTGACTCCTATAATAATATTTTTTAATTAACTAATCTAACTTTAAAGTTTTAGTTTTACTTTTAATCTTATGTTTCAGTCATTTTTAATAATTTTCTAATTAGTTGTAATTATTACTAAAGAAAAATGGGTCCAAGATTGATTTTATATTGACTTCTATATTCATTCTATTTCATATTCAGAATCAAATAATATTTTTAATAACAATAATAATACTAATGTTTAATTAATTGATTAATTCTATTGTTTTAATTTAATTTATCAAGTTTTTTGTTTAATTATTTAGCTATAAGATACAATTTTTTCACGATTCTTACAATCCTCAGTGGATACAATCAAGTCACACCCTCTCTTTTATCACTAAATACCCTGAAATGCATCACATTATTGAGTAAAATAGGTTGCAAATTGCATTTCATCTAGACTTTTACTGTATATTCATTCCTGAAGCTCAAACGGTAGAATATGGCACTCAAAATTGCTGTAGTTTCTATCAAAAATCTGCAATCACAAGTCAGAGATCTCAATATAAACTCAAACATTTCTCTAAACTCATATTGCATAACTACTACTGACTCATTTGAGTTAAATAAAACATCTAAACCCAAGTGTCCTGAGCTGTAAAAGAGCAGCATGTGAGTGCTGTGAGAGAGACATTCTTATGGCGCTTGTGTACAGCAACAGTCTTTGTGAGACGCTGTTAATTAGATACATAAATCTGGAGACGGAGGCATGAATTCCTGCTTTGGTGACCCGAGTTTCCAGAGCGACCGGACCGGCGGACCCTCATCTCACATCCCAGACAATGCACAACTGTTAATGCGTAACAAATGTTCGTCTAGTTTTGCAATAAAATATATAAATGCTATTAAAACAAGATGCATTTCCCTGAGAATCAGTGTTACATAAGATATTAGGACTCAGATGTGTTTTACAGTTTTATAGTCCAGTCTTGTTCCAAAATTCTTTTTCTAAAAGATCTGGCACCCCTTTATTGATTATTATGATCTTATTCTCTGAATTTCTCTCTATTAAAGATAATATTATTATTATTATTATTTTTAATAATTAATAAAATGTAAAAAAAATCAAATGTTAAAATTAAATTAATTAATTACAATTATTATTAATAATAATAATAATAATAATACTTTTTACTTAATTTCATTTTAACGTTTGCTTTTTTACATTTTTACACTTCATTTTAGCTTAAATTTTAGTCATTTTTAGTAATGTTCTAATTTGTTTATTGTTATTATTTTAAATTTTATTAACATTGTAGTTATATAAATGCCAAACCAGTGTTTTTTAAATTATTGTTATTATTAATAATAATTTTTAATTACTTAATTTAATTTTAACGTTTTATTTTTGTACATTTTCACTTTTCATTTAGCTTAAATTTGAGTAATTTTTAGGAATTTTTTAATTAGTTTATTTTTATTATCTTATTTTATTTTGAGTTTTAGTAATTTTGTTGTTAAATAAATGCCAAACCAATGTTTTTATTCTTACTATTATTATTTCTTTATTAATTAATTAATTAATTTCTTTCTTTTTTTTTTTTTTTGTTACATTTTCCATTTCATTTTAGTTTAAGTTTTGGTCATTTTTAGTAATTTTCTAATTAGTTCATTTTTATCAAGTGTTTATTATTATTATTATTATTATTATTGTTGTTGTTATTATTAATCATTTTGAATTAATTAAATTGTAAAGTTTATTTTTTTACATTTTCAGTTTTCATTTAGCTTAAATTGAAATAATTTCAGGAATTTTCTATTTAGTGTATTTTTTATTATTTTACTTTATTTTAGTTTTATTAATTTGTTTTTATTAGTTTTATTAATTTTGTTGTTAAATAAATGCCAAACCAGCATTTTTAAATTATTATTATTATTATTGTTATTATTCATTTTTAATTGATTAATTTTCTAATTAGTTTTAATTATTATTAAAGAAAAATGTGTCACAAAATGTATTTTATACTGACTTCTATATTCATTCTATTTCATATTCAACATCAAATACATTTTTTTAATAATCATTTTTTATTTAATTTTACAGATTTTTATTTATTTTATTATTATTCTTTTTTTTACATCATGTGTGCAAACAAACTGGTATATTATTATTTATAACTTCATTATTATATACTTTTCAATTATCTTAATGAATAATTAAGCATGGATGTAATCAAGGGATTTGCTAGTGAGTAACAGGGATAGCTAAATTTGCACTAATTTCCACTAAAAAACTAATGAAACAATTTTGGTAGAAAATACACATTTTGAAGAATGCATGACAATAAGTTATACTTTCATAAAACTTTTGAAACAGATGTCATTTCCAAATGGAAAACTGAAAAACGGTTGACTCTGGAGCTGTTTAGCTGTATATTATTGCATGTTGTGCGGGCGGCGCTCATGCAGAGATGCGGTGCGACGTGTTTTATGAGCGCATGAGTTTTCTCAGCGTCTCTAGAGATCACTGGGCAACAGACAGAGTCTCTCATCTGTGAAATCAGACTGACCCAAATGTGCTCTGATTAAGAACAGAGAGAGAAAACGCTGGAAACACGCGATTCACACGCTGAACCTCAGTCTGAATGACGACAAACAGTTCATCGAATTAACTGCTGATGCACTTTTATACTTCTTTTCATCAAGAATAGTTCTCCAATTATTATTAAGTCAACTAAATAATTATAAATAAACACAGACTTGATTATATACATTTGGATGTTTTTATTTCCTCTTTCTAGGTTGTTTTTACCTCATTCGCTTTTAAATGTGCTTTAAAAATTTACTAAACTTGAACAATCTTTCACCTGATTTGTTCAATTTATTGAGATATACACTACCAGTCTAAAAGTTTTTGAACAGTAAGATTTTAAGTCTATTCTGCTCACCAAGCCTGCATTTATTTGATTCAATGTTCAGCAAAAATAGTATTTTTTTTTTTTTTACATATTTTTACTATTTAAAATAACTGCTTTATATTTGAATACATTTAAGAATTGAATTTATTCCTGTGATCAAAGCTATATTTTTAGCATCATTACTCCAGTCTTAAGTGTCACATGATGCTTCAGAATCACTCTAATTAATACTTTTATTTAGCAAGGCTGCTATAAATGGATCAAAAGTGATGATAAAGACATTTATAATGTTAGAAAAGATTTCTGTTTCAGATAAATGATGTTCTATTCATCAAAGAAACCTGAAAAAAAGATATACTCGGCTGTTTTTAACATAATAATGTTTTTTTAACAGCGAATCAGAATATTAGAATGATTTCTGAAGGATCGTGTGACTGGAGTAATGATGCTAAAAATTCAGCATTGAAATCACAAGAATAAATTACATTTCAAATATATTAAATTAGAAAGCAGTTATTTTAAATAGTAAAAATATTACAAAATTTTACTGTTTTTGGATAAAAATATATACAGGCTTGGTGAGCAGAAGAGACTTTTTGCAGAAAACATTAAAAATCTTTTGACCGGCAGTGTATTTATTTATGTATGTATATTTTTAATGTTTTAAAAACTGTGAAATATTATTTCAATTTAAAATAGCTGTTTTTTATGTCATTTTACGTTAAAATGTAATTTATTCCTGCGATCAAAGCTGAATTTCCAGCATCATTACTCCAGTCTTCAGTGTCACATGATCTTTCAGAAATCATTCTAAGATGCTGATTTGCTGCTCAAGAAACATTTATGATTATTATCAATGTTGAAAACAGCTGTGTTGCCCAATATTTTCGTAAAAACTAGTAAGAATAGAAATCTACTATAACATTATAAATGTCTAAAAAAGTAGTTTAGGCAAATGATTATTTCTGTTTAGCTAATAAACAACATTAAGAGAGATAATGAACGCAATTAGCACAGAAGCAGTAGTATCTGCATCAGACAGAGTGTGATTTAACTGAATTTGTGTAGTTAGTGAATAAAACAAAGGTGTTTGTGCTAAAATACTGCTGCAACTTCCTCTCTCTGTGCAAGTGAAGAAATGCTTTCCAATAATCACTGGAGTTTCTGTTCGGGTCACTGGCTAAAAAAAGAGAGGAAAAGCTCCCGAATTTTCGACTCTCTCAGCATTAGTCTGCGCTGCAGTCTGTCTGCCTGCCAAACACAATGGCAGCGAGCGAGACTCTGCAGCAACAATGCAGCTTTGACTGCTCTACACTGGGCCTGTGTGTCTCCGAGACTCACACATTGCAGCTCTTTGTGGACGCTCACGAGATTTCAGAGACCTGACACATTCACACAGATGCTCATCCTCATCTGACGAGCCACCGGAAGGATGAATCGCATCTCTGACTGCATGTGGAAACACTTTGATGTGAAAAGCTCATTTCTTTAAAAATGCAACAATTTGAGCCTGTAGACAAACCAAGTTTGCATATGTGTTTTATGCTGAGTATCATAATGGATCCATCAGGCATTTATGTCTCATATAGTATGATACAGTGAAAATATGGAGGAAAAAAACAGCTCAGTAACTAAAACTAAACCTTTAAAAAAACAGTTACTTGAAACAGCGATTACCCAGGTTCAAGCACTTAAAGGCAAGCATTTTTGCAAATACAGGTAATTTACCATAGAAACATTATGCTTTGTTTTTCCTTTAGGCTTTTTAGGATTTGGGGTAAATTTGAGATAGCGCTTTTTCTAAACAACCCCGTTGTAGCTTCCCAATGGGTAAATTTCTCAATTTTTCTTGATAATTATTGACCTAGAGAGACTTCTATATTCATTCCATTTCATATTCAGCATCAAATAATATTTTTTAATAATAATAATAATAATAATTTGTAATTATTGAATTAATTTAACTGTTTTAATTTTTACCTTGTGAGTGCATATATTGGTATATTCATAATAACAGTAATAATAATTAATAATAATAGTCATTTGAAATTAATTTAATTTAATTTAATTTAAAAAAAATTATTTAATTTTACTATTTTTTTTATTTTATTAAGAATTTATATAATATTATTATTAATCATATCATTCCACGATTTTTGTCCTGCGACCTCAGATTGAGCTCTTACATAAGTGTTTTGAGTTTGGCAAAGATATCTCATTCCATTCAGGAGTTATAAGCATTTTACTAAAAGTATGCTTGCCCCTTTCAAATGTTTTGGTGTCCCATTGCGATGGTGTGTCGAAAGTTATGCTTTTTTTGATAATTATTGAATCTTTCTGCACTGGTTTGGATCAGGCGAAAAACCTAAGACTAGTTTGCAAAAGTAGTTTTTTTTACATTTTCTCAGTCATTTAACAAACAATTTGATTGACAGCAGTGTTTCTAGAGGCAAAGTTGTCCAGAATGAGGAGTTCTATCGTATGATAGGAATATCATGCATATGTGCGAAAAACACACAACATACAATCGTTTACCCCCCTTGAAAAATTCGATATCGCCACCCCCCAGTGGCCAATTTCTTTCAAACTTCTCTCAGACCTTTGGTGCCATGTGTCAAGCAGGCACACCAAGTTTCGTTCCAATCGGACTCCATTAACCTTGTCTAACAGGTGCTCAAACTTTGTTGGCCAATGGCAGCCATGTTTTTTGAGATGCAAATGTCCATGTAGACACTTGTGTTTTTATGTTGATAGGCCAAATGGTTGGGCAATTATAGACATTTTAATGTTTTTAAACATGGAAATTGCAATAAATGTCCCTTTGTGACTGAGAGTCGAAAGTTTGGCTTTTTTTAAGAACTATTGCTATTCAATCTCCAGAGAATCTCTCTGCATGGGTTTGGTTCTGATCAGGCAAAAAAAACTTGTCTTGAAAAGTAGTTTTTTTACATCTTCTCAATCATTTATCAAACTTTTGATTGATTTGACTGACAGGGGTGGTTCTAGAGGCAAAGTTGTCCAGAATGGGAAGTTCTATCATATGATAGGAATATTGTGTGCATGTCTAATAGGTGCTCAAAGTTCATTGGCCAATGGCAGACATGTTTTTTGAGATATGCAAATGTCCTTGTAGACACTTGTGGTGGATTTTCATGTTGATAGGACAAATGGTTGGGCAGTTATAGCTATTTTTATGTTTTTTTCACTCTTATAGCACCACCGAGTGGCCTAGCTCTGCGATTTTTGTTCTGCGACCTCAGATTGAGCTCTTACAAAAGTGTTCCGAGTTTGGTGGAGATATCTCACTCCATTCAGGATTTATAGGCATTTTACTAAAAGTTGGTCTGCCCATTTTGAATGTTTTGGCGTCCCTTTGCGATGGTGAGTCAAAAGTTCAATTTTTTTTTGATAATCATTGATATTCGCTCTCCAGAGAATCTTTCTGCACTGGTTCGGTTCCAATCAGGTGAAAATCCTAGGACTAGTATGCATGAAAAACTGACGGTTTAGGAGTTATGAGCGATTTCATACTTTTGTAGCGCCCCCATCAGGCCGTTTGGGGTGAGACTTGGTGGTGTTGTCGGCGGTGTGAGTACTACTATCCCTCCAAGTTTCAAGTCTCTGCGACTTACGGTTTGGTCTGCGCAATCAGTTTTACATGGAAATCGCTGATCTGTGATCATTCTAACAATTACAATAGGGTTTCAGCGCTACACACTTGAACCCCTAATAAAATAAAAAAAATATTTTTGAGAAAGAAACGTTGTTCAAATGATCCTGCTGATCAGATTTGAGACTCAATGATTTTTCTAAAAAATGATTCATGGAGAGTCAAGAAAAGCCAAGCTGCTTCAGTCTAGTTCAGTATACAGATGAGATATATAACATGGAATAGAATATTAAGTGATTCACAAGCATATGGATGTAACATGAAATTTGCATAAATATTAATATGCACATAAAAATGTGAGATAAACAGAAGGTAACCTTTGTCTTACCTTTGGCTGTTTCCTGAATGTGAAGAGATGACAACAGCACATCAGGAGAGGAAACAGTTTCCATAAGGAGAAAAAAAGAACAAAAGACACAGTCAATAAATTACTCTTGAGGAAACCATAAACTATTGTTTAAACCTTTAGTGTCAGTAAAATTTACAGTTTAAATACTTTTATTTATCAAGGAGGCATTAAATTGATCAAAAGTGACAGTAAAGACATACAAAAGATTTCCATTTCAAATAAATTCTGTTCTTATGAACTTTCTATTCATCTGTGCATGCTGAAAAATAAAACGTATCACAGTTTCCACAGCAATATTGGGCAGCACAACTCTTTTCAACATTGCTAATAATCAGAAATGTTTCTTGAGCAGCAATTAGCATATTAGAATGATTTCTGAAGGATCATGTGACACTTAAGACTGAAGTAATGATGCTGAAAATTCAGGTTTGATCAAAGGAATAAATTAGATTTTAACAGATAATCACATAGAATACAGCCATTTTAAATTGGAAAAATATTTAACAATTTTTACAGTTTTAACTGAATCTTTCGTCAAATAAATGCAGTCTTGGTGAGCAGAAAAACTCAAAAACAGAAAAAACATCCGGTCCCAAACTTATGGACATGCATGTACATTTCTTCAATTTATCATAAATATAAACATATTCATATTCACATATTCACAAATGTTTATTTATGACTTTTAAGAGCTTCATTTGAACAACTTTAAAGGCGATTTTCCCAGTATTTAGATTTTTTTCAGCCTCAGATTACAGATTTTTTAAATATTTGAATTTCAACCAAATATTGTCCTTTCTTAACAAACCATACATCAATGGAAAGATTATTATTTCAGCTTTGATGATGTATAAATCTCAACCAACTTTAAAAAATTGACCCTTATGACTGGTTTTGGGATCCAGGATCACATATGACAAAAAGAAAGCAAAACAACGACACAATAAATTGTCAGCAAGCAACAATCCCATAATTCATAAATGGGCCTAAAATTAATTTTTAATTTCCTAATAATCCAAACAGATCATAAGATCTGCTTGCATAATAATGATAACTAAAATAAAAGTTGAGTTTCATATTCAAGTATGTCATGTCAAACACTCATCGGTTTTTTAACATTGTTCCTTTCTATATTCAAAAGACACAATAAAGAAAGATACTCTAAGAAAGAAACCTAAGCTTTTTTCCCAGCACTTTCCAGATTGCGTGACACAGCCCTAATTTATCGCCATTTCTTTCCCTTTCAGACCTCATCAGTGACTTGATTAATGCAGGTCTTTAGTGTCTCCTTGCGTTACGCTCCTGTTCATTGAGCTGTTCAGTGGTATTTCCTGACTGATCAACCTGTGAATGGACTCATAAAGCGCACAGATTTAGGTCTGAATGTCGCAACAGATCTGCTGTGTAAACTTCAGGCAAGCCTGTGGACTTTACAGCCGGGGTTGAGCAAGGGTTACGACGCCAAAAACCTTCCCCTCTCTCCTAAACGCAACGACAACTGGGGAAAAAAGCATGCAACTGTTATGCATGCAAGGAACACTTTTACAAAAAAGCATGCATGAATGAAAACATAAGCTCTAAAACCTATAAAATGATTGCTGCGATGCATTTCTGCATTAAAATTGCTGCATGCAATGCTGTTATAAAATTTCGAAAAAAATAAAGTATCTTGAGAGATCTATCTACTTCAATATTTCATGTTTTAGTTTAATGTGTTATGTGTACGTAAGCAGTTCACTAATTTTGGAAGAGATCCTCTAGTATTACCAGCATGAGACTAAAATACTCCTCCGTTCACCACAAATGTTTTCCCAAGATCCTTTAGAAGAACTAAAAAAATCTATCAAATTGCTTTCCCATACACATTCAATTTGATTTCTAAATATAAAACCAAAAGCAGAGCTCAGATCTTAACTAAAATGAACCCTGAACATGGTGTGAAATGTTATACAAAGTAATAGAAGTCCAACCTAAAGCAATGTTGTTTTATGATTTATATACTATAATATACAAAAGTTATCATAGCTTTTGTTAATATTTAATGAGATTTTATTTTTACATTTTCTTAACTTTTTTTTGGTGACTTAAATGTTTAATTTTGTTTTTAAAATATTAACATTTTTTATTAACTTACTTTAGATTTTATTTTCTATATATAGATAAAAAGATTTTATTCTATTTTTATTTTTTATTTGTTTTTTTAATTTTTTGTTACCTTATTTCTATTTCTTTAGTTTATCTTTTATTTTTGTTGACTGTTAAAAAAAATATTTGATTTTTTGTTAATTTTTTTGTTGTTAAAAAATGCTTTCATATTGTCTGTTTTTAGCTAAATCTCAGTTAAAGTTTTAGTAATTTAGGTTATTTACTAGTTTTTTTTTAATGTCTTTATACATTTTTCATTTTATTTCAGTTAATTCAGTTAATTCAATATATTTACAAAATACAAATTTATCATAGCTTTTGCTAATATTTAATGAGATTGTATTTTTATATTTTCTGTTTTTGGTAAATTAAATTTTGTTTTAAAAATATTAACATTTCTTATTTCTTATACTTATTTTTAGATTTTATTTTTATATACAGATGAAAAATAAAATATATTTATTTTAAAAATTGTATTATTTATTTTTTATTTTATCTAACATTTTTTGTTACATTATTTCTATTTATTTAGTTTATCTTTTATTTTTGTTGACTTTGATAAAAATATTTGATTTTTTCTTTTTCGTTAATTTGTTAAAAAATTCTTTTATATTCTGTTTTTATTTAAATCCTAGGTTTTTAAATTTTAGTAATTTTGTTTTTACTAGTTTTTTGTGTCGTTATATAGATTTATTCATTTTATTTCAGTTCATTCAATTTATTCATTTCATTTCAAAAATACTAATTTGTTGTATGTTTAAATTTTTTTGTTTATATACTAATTATATATTATAATTTATTAGATTTAGTTATTTTAATGCTTCCATTTAAACTAAAAAATAAGGGGGGAAAAATTATTTTATTTTTTTTTGTTTTTATGGTTTTAGTTAATGTTAATGTATATATACAGTATATATATATATATATATATATATATATATATATACACACACACACACACACACACACACACGGTCTGTGTGCCGCTGCTGATCAGTGTGTGTATAATCAGAGCCATTGTGCCTCCAGCCCTCATTAGGGTGCATGACAGACACCTCGGACCCCAGAGAGATGAATACCGGCCACTAACTAGTGTAACAACCATCTGCTAAAAACAGCTCACAAAACCAGTGACCACTGACCTAAAACAGAACAATTTCAAACACTGCTTCAATAAAACAATCACTTAAAATTCTAAGATAATGTGGTACTTTACAATATCTGTCAACAACAAAAAAACAAAACTACATATACTAGTAAAACATGCACACCAAAGAACAGGGGATTAACAATACAAATCAGTTCAATATACAATGCGGATATCATCATCTAATGTTTAAAAAAAATCCAAAAATATTTTATTATTATTATTACTTAAATATTAATTATTATTATTTAAATATATATATATATATATATATATACACAATTAATAATTAAAATTCTGTATTATTTATGTAAATTATTAATTATTTATTATTTAATTATTATTATTTCAATTGTTATTTCAGTTTTCCTACACATTTTCCATTTCAAAATTTCCATTTCCGTACTTTTCCAGACTCAAATTCCCAACCTCTCAGTAGATTTTAAGACCATATTTAACAGAAATGGTTCACAGAGCATTATTTTTTAGCTTTATATTTGGTAAGAGTAATCTATAAATATTTGTATTTTCTCAGGTTTTTTTTTATTGATTTACTTGAAGTGACAACATACAGAGCCCCTGAAATAAATAAATAAATAGAAAATTGTGATGGTTTTGGCTAAACCATTCAGAAGTTATAAGCTAAAATAGCCATTTTTTGTATCTCCTGACCACTAGGTGGCACTGCGCCAAAACACTGCAGGTATCCTCAGGTCATGCTTGTTATAACACACACCAAGATTGGTCTCAATACACCAAACCTTCGCAGAGATATAGCCTCAAATCCATTTTTGTATGTTTTCCGTAGAATTCGTTTGCGCGTTATTCGAGAACGGTTTGACTAATCAACTTGAATACCATAACTTTTTGCCAGCATGGTCTGAAGATGACAATTTTGGTGAAAATCAGACAAACGGTCTAGGATGAGTTCCAAAAAATAAACTTAAAAAAATAAAAAATTTTAAAAAATTGCATTGCATTTTGGTGCATTTTGCATTTAATTCGACTCGGCATGAGCCAAGGGTCATTTGGACAGCAGGTGGCGCTAGAGAGTTTGAGTTAGAGCCTCCAAATTTACTATAATTAATGTTGGGACTGTCCGCTATCAGTGTGCCAAATTACACAACTTTCCCGCAAACGGTTCTATGGGCTGCCATAGACTCAAGAGCGGAAGAAACGGAAGAAGTACGCCTTTGGTGCTTGGCCCCTAATAACATCAGAAGTAGACTCGGTCTTTGATTATCCAGTAAACTAATGTATGCATTTGGCATTATCAAGACCAATTAATTGCAATACCGTTCTGCATTTGGCAGGCTCTTTTATCCGAATCCTTACATAGCATTCAAATGATACATTTGATCAGTTGCAGTTCACATGCATTGCCTGGCAATCAAACTCATGATCTTGGCATTGCATGCACTTTAAATATGTAAAAACAAATACATTTTTATTCATCTATTGCACAAAAGCAGCAAGAACAACTAATAAAAAAATGATTAGCAAGTGCAAAACAGTTTCAATTAAGTTGCTGTTTCAGCTATTAAAATAGTCACATTTTGAGTGCAATGCCAAAGTGATTATATTTCGTTTTGTTTTTTATTAAGTTAATTTAGAAAAACGCTTGGAGCATTTATTTTATTCGCTAAATATACGTTTGGAACAGCAGCCAGCGGAAGACTGTTCATAGTCTGTTTGATCAATTTACCTTCTCAAATCATCACAACTTGTCTAAAATAAAATCTACAAATATAAAACAGTTCAAGCAGCTATATAACAAATGTAGTTTAAATGTTAAACAGATAAATGTGTGCTGTTAGGCGCATATCCAATCTTTTTTTTTTTTGCGGAGAGGGGAAGCTGAAGCCGCTTTGCAGGACATAGAGGCGCCAGCGCAATCATTCACATTTTTTTCAGCAGAAACAAGTTAAAATTATCCGTAATTTTTGCTTACAAAGGTAAGAGTATACATCATTCGGAAGTGTTAAGGGTGTACTTTTATTTGTGTGTCCTCGCAATTTCAACAAAACTCTACAAACAGTGGTTTTATAATTAGAGCCCGACCGATATATCGTTTTGCCGATTTTATCGGCCGATATGAGCCTGTCGCCGATATATCAGTATCGGCGAATCTGTCGCCGATCTGCTGCAGACATAAACTTTTTTTTTTGACAGAACATATAATGCAGATACAATGCTTGAAATGGTGGAATTACTTAGTTTGCCCAGCAGAGCGCGCTCCATTGTTTACTTCTGGCAACCAGCCAACCTTTTCACTCAGTACGGAGGTCTGTTGTTCTGGCAACGGCATTCAGGCGGTGTTGCACGACTCAGTCCAGCGAAGTCTTACCGGTATGTTGCTAACTAGTTTGTTTCTGTATAGTTTATAAACAATGACCCCATAGGTTTCCCATACATTGATAATATCCACATTGACCACCACAAATATCCATAAAATAGCCTTGTCATTAACTCACACATCACACACACACGCAACGACACGAATTTAGCACTGTATTTAGCAACTTTCAGACCCTTTTAACTGCGTTTTTCCATCAAACGTACATACTGACAGTCGCAGCGACTTTTTTGATAAACCTAGCTGTCATTCAGCATTAATATTTCGCCAGTACTGTACCGCGGGCGCGAGGTCCGACTTTGCCGGCACAGTGTCGCCTCTCTCGGCGTCTATTCTGTGCAGCGAGCGGGAGAGAAGCAGCGCATTTATTTGTCAATAAATGAATACACAACAGTGTTTCCAAACACTCGTCGCTTACTGAGACTGTACTTATAAATATGAACATAGTTCGCCTGTTATGCGCATGATTTGTTATTCAGACGCAGGCAGTTCGATGTATGAGGCAAAAAAGTAAAAACGCCAAAACCACTGCATCAATTCGCTCTTTAGTATAGATATATGTTGATTTTATCAGACGATGTCACAATTATAAATCAGGATTTAAGGAGTAAAGTGAGAGTGACTCCTGGTTAACGTATTGATAATGGTGATTGGCAGTAGCTTGCTTTCCAAACACAGCTACCTTATTTTCTTAATTCAAGTTATATATATATATATATATATATATAGCCACAATTGAGTGTCATTGCAAAAAATGTGTTTATATATCTATTATGGTTATTTATATACTGCATTCTATATACAGTACTAGTTAAGTTTGGACACACAATTGGGAACGTTTCCTTTTAACTGGTACTGTACTATAATATACACAAAGAAAATCGGCCAATATATCGATATCGGTAATTTTTTACTCCCTGATATCGGTATCGACATCGGCCCCCAAAAAACCCATATCATGCCTCACAAACATGATTAATACATAAATATAAAGCTTTAAATTATTGCTTAACAAAATAAAACAAATCGAGAAAAAAAATCCCTCATTAGCCTATGTAATTTGTCAAGATGCATTTCTCTCCGGTGCATCCAAACAGGAGATCGCGACGTCTTTGCAACATTATTTCAGAATACACTAGTTTATTAATGAATCATTCAAATATCTCCTTACTGTTTCCCCCGACACATTCACTGTAATTATTTTTGCCAGTGCTTTGTGACAAGATGATTGTGTTGCGTGTGGCCGTCTTGCTCATATTATGTTCTTAATCCACTCACCGCTCAAAACACTGGACTTTTTGTTCAGTATATATGCCCCCACTTCTCAAATTAAAGTTACACCCATGTATGTATGTATGTTTGTATATGTATATATATATGGGTCGCGTCAATTTAAAAAGAGAAAAATTGGGTCGCGCTTAAAAAAGTTTGAAAACCACACATGACTAACTAGAAGATCCAGAAGGATTCTACAGACTTCACATGTTCTACATTGATTTTGTGGGAGAATCTGCTGAGATCTAGGCATTTAAATGTGGTTCTTTCACAGATTCGGATTCGGTGTGCACCAAACTACTCACATATGACACACTGAGTTGGAACAGTCAAACAAATGTAACCATTTATAATATGCAAACCAGCATGAGCCTTGGGCTTGTGCACACTTGTGACACAGAAATGCCACATATGATTACAATCGTCCCCAAAGCTGAGCAGATCTTCAAGCACTTTAGTGCTCCTAACATGATATAAGAGTAATTTAAACAGTAACATATATTTATACACACATACACGTATATATACATTTTTGAATTTAGATATATACAGATAAGTAAGATTTTTAATGCTCTACTGTGATCACCAAGCCTGCATTTATTTGATCCAAAATACAGCAAAAGTAATATTCTGAAATATTTTTACTATTTAAAATAAATGCTTTCTATCTGAATATATTTTAAAATGTAATTTATTCCTGCGATTTCAAAGCTCTCTTAAAGGTGAACTTATTTTATTTCCAAACATTTTGACAGCAGTCATTCTGCCTTCCAAGAAAATTCCAATTACACAATCAGAGAAACACAGAAACATCTGGAGTAAATGTTGCAGCGTGCACTGGTTGTGCACTTTTATTATTTTCAGGGGTTTCCCTCCATCAGGAGTTGGATTAATGGGAAGTGGGTCAGTTCACGATCCAGTCGACTGAATCATCATTTAACAGACCACAGAATTAGAAGAGAACCATGTCCTAACCTCTTCTTTCTACTGCACTCATCTCACTGGTCACACAACAATAAACGTCCAGTAATGTAGTGCACAAATCACTCTACAATCTACCATTACGAGATTAAAGTCGTAATATTTTGAGAATAAAGTCGAAATTACGAGAATAAAGTCAAAATATTATGAGCATAAAGTCAAAATGTTTTGAGAATAAAGTCGTAATATTTCAAGAATAAAGTTGTAATACTTAGAGAACAAAATCAAAATATTTTGAGAATAAAGCCAAAATATTATGAGAATAAAGTTGAAATATTACGAGTATAAAGTCTAAATATTCAGAGAATAAAGTCGTAATGTTTTGAGAATAAAGTCAAAATACTACGAGAAAAAGTCAAAATATTTAGAGAATAAAGTTGTAACATTTCAAGAATAAACTCGTAATGTTTTGAGAATAAAGTCAAAATATTACGAGAATAAAGTCTAAATATTATGAATATAATGTCAAAATACTACGAGAACAAAGTCAAAATATTCAGAGAAAAAAGTCGTAATATTTCGAGAATAAAGTCAAAATGTTTTGAGAATAAAGTCAAAATATTACGAGAATAAAGTTGAAATATTATGAGTATAAAGTCAAAATACTACCAGAAATAAGGTCAAAATATACAGAGAATAAAGTTGAAATGTTTTGAGAATAAAGTCGAAATATTTCAACTTCATTCTCGTAATTTCAACATTATTTTCAAAATATTTCGTCTTTATTCTCGTAATTTCGACATTATTTTCTAAATATTTTGACTTTATTCTCATACTTTCAACATTATTTTCACAATATTTCAACTTTATTCTCTTAATGTCGACTTCATTCTCAAAATATTTAAAATTTATTCTCGAAACACTGACTTTATTCTCGTAAAACTTTTTCTCAAAACATTGACTTTATTTTCAAAATATTTTGACTTTATTCTCATACTTTCAACATTATTTTCGCAATATTTCAACTTTATTCTCTTAATGTCGACTTCATTCTCAAAATATTTAAAATTTATTTTCAAAATATTTTGACTTTATTCTCGTAATTTCAACTTTTTCTCAAAATATTTTGACTTTTTTTTTTTTATATTTTGACTTTATTCTCAGAATTTTGACTATATTCTTGAAATATTCCTACTTTATTCTGGTAGTATTTCGACTTTATTCTCGTAATATTTTGACTTTATTCTCATAATTTCGCCTTTATTTGCAAAATATTACAACTTCAATCTCGTAAAAGTAGACTTTTTTTTCTTCAGTAGAAGAGGAATGAAGATTTTTAGTTTTTAGTCAAAAAAATCATATCAGGCAACAAAAGTTAATACCCATGGCTCCTGATGATATATAGAGGTCTTATGAAGTGAGCCTCAGAACTGGTGAATCAATTTTTGTTGTTCACTGAAACAGGTCTGAAAGAACCAGTTTGCAGAAAAGAACTGCATTTCTATTTCTATTTCTGCAGGCTCTGCATTACAGGTAATAATGTTCAGATTGTTCCACAGACCGACCGTTTTGCTTCACTTGCATTTAATGAATCACCAAGGCGCACGATTTCACCAAAAAATCTTCTTTCCTGTTCTACTGAAGAAAAATTCTAATTGCTTGGCCTGAGGGTGGAAAAATGAACAGCAAATATTAATTTTTTTGGGTGAACTATCACTTTAAGGCCTGTTCTCTATCAAAACCAGAATCTTAAAATTCCTTCCAATTCCCATCCCTGACCGTCTCACTCCCGCAGCCGAACGCACACAAAGACAGAATAATGAATCTGCTTTAAACTTGCTGCAGATGCTGACCCTGCAGGAAATCACACACAATTTCGGAATGTTTAAGAATTCAAACTTTTGGAATGCTCAAGAATTCAAACGTTTGAAACGTTCCAAAAACTCTTGCTACAATGTTTCCAGTTGCAACTGGCAGAACGTTTGACAAATTGGAAACAGACCAATAAATTATAAATGTTGTAACATCAAATTTACGGTGCTCTCCAGCAGCTGACTAAAATTTCTGAGATGAATTACTGGTTGTTTACTCAGAAACTGCATGCAAACCAAATGCATGCTGGTATGGAAACCATATGTTTCATGCTCTATTTTTATTCATCAGAGCATAATAGTGCAAAGGAGAGGACATGACAAGCCACATCAGGAAGGAAGAAACTTGCCCTTCCCATACAGCAATCAGTCTCACAGCTAAAACAAAGCTAAACTACAGCGTCCCGCCCAATGTTTCTAATACTGTTATTCATCAAGAACGCATTAAGTCGGTCAAAAGTGAGAGTAAAGACTTTTATAATGTGGCAAAATATTTCTGTTTTAAATAAATGCTGTTCTTTTCAACTTTCTACACATCTGTGAATGCTAAAAAATAAAATGTATCATGGTTTCCGCAAAGAATATTGGGCAGCAACACTGATAATGTTTCTTAAACAGCAAATCTGCATATTAGAATGATTTCTGATCGATCATGTGACACTGAAGACTGGAGTAATGATGCTGAAAATTATTCTCAAAACATTTCGACTTCATTCTCGTAATTTCGACTTCATTCTTGTAATTTCGACTTTATTTTCAAATATTTAGACTTTATTCTCAAAACATTTTGACTTTATTCTCATAATTTCGACTTTATTCTCGTAATTTAGATTTTATTATTGTAATTTATACTTTATTTTCAAAATATTTAGACTTTATTCTCAAAACATTGACTTTATTCTCATAATTTTTACTTTATTGTCGAAATATTTTGACAATTATTCTCATAATTTCGACTTTATTCTCAAAACATTTCAACTTTTTTCTCGTAATTTCGACTTTATTTTAGAAATATTTTGACTTTTTTCTCATAATTTCGACATTATTCTCTAAACATTTTGACTTTATTCTCAAAACATTTAGACTTTATTCTGATAATTTTTACTTTATTCTCACAATTTCAACTTTTTTCTTGTAATTTAGACTTTTTTCTTCAAATATTTTGACTTTATTCTTGTAATTTCTACTTTATTCTCGAAACATTTTGACTTTATTCTCATAATTTTTACTCTATTTTAGAAATATTTTGACAATTCTCGTAATTTAGACTATTTTAGAAATATTTTGACTTTATTCTCATAATTTCAACTTTATTCTCGCAATTTCACCTTTTCTCTTGTGATTTAGACTTTATTCTCTAAATATTTTGACTTTAATCTCGTAATTTCAACTTTATTTTAGAAATATTTCAACTTTTTTTTCAAAACATTTCAACTTTATTCTCATAAATTAAACTTTATTCTCACAATTTATTTTAGAAATATTTTGACTTTATTGTTGTAATTTCAACTGTTTTTTTTACAAATAGTTCATGGTGCTGAAAATTCAGCTTTGACCACAGAAATAAATTACATTTTAAAAGATTATTCACATAGAAAACAGAAATCATAATAATATTTCACTATTTTACTGTATTTTTAATCAAATAAATGCACCTCACTGACCCCAAACTTTTGAATGGAAGTGAACATTTCTTATTATTTATCCACTGATGCATTTATATGAAGATCAAGACACTAAAACCTCCTTCAAATCCAAGCGACTAAAGATCTGTCTGTTAATATAACATTTACCATAAGTGATAAATTGATAGCAACCTGTTTATGCCACTATTTAGTGCCGAGTTTAGTTCATTTAGTTCGTGAGAAAGTGGTTTGTATCTAGTACTCATGCTTGTCTTCACCAAACAATAAAATCCAAATAATGCAATGGAATCAAAGTCAGCTCCTCCAGTTCCATTACGCTGATTGGTGAGTCAGACGGGATGGAAGAAACATAACGAGGGCGTTTCTGCTATTGAAGACGATCGTTTGAGAGCGCTGCTGGTCTCTGGCAGCCGCTGTCACTGAGCAACATCAACACATCAACATTAAAATCATCACCATCACTCGCCTGTGAGTCAAAGCTCCTAAACACATGATTAACATCCAAACTCTTCACATAACCAAACCTTGAGAGCTGCTTCGCTGCCTACATAGACAACTGTTTTCTAAGACAACATGCTCTACACTCTTAAAAATAAAGCTTCTTTATGTGCATCAATGGTTCCAGGAGGAAACTTTAACATCCACCTGAATCTTTCCATTGAACAAAAAGTTCTTTACGGCAGAAAAAGGTTCTTTAGATCACTAAAATGTTCTTTGAAGAACATGAAATGCATCACTTTTAAGTTGCAAACATTATTTTGATGAGTTATGCTGACATACTAATGTTGATTATTATATAAACTTAATATTGTGTGCAAATTAAAAAACTCCACTTTGTTTGTTTGTTTGTTTGTTTGCATTTATTAATTAATTAATTAAAATGTTTGGCACAAAAATGATGTCAATAATGTTTTTCTAGAATTATTTAATGTTTTTTTCCAGAAATGTATGATTTCTTAATAAAAAAATGGCACAAAATATTGTCATAAATTATGTTTTCTTTAGGAAAATGGCACAAAAATATTGTGTGCAAATTAAAAATTTGTTTGTGTGTTTGTTTATTTATTTATCAAAAATTATGTCAATAATGTTTTTCTAGAATCTGTTTTCTTAATAAAATTAAATACTTGGCACAAACATTTTATGTCATTAATAATGTTTTTCTATAAATTAATAATTTCTAATTTAATAATTAAAATGGCACAACATTTTGTCAAAAATGATGTTTTCTTAAAGAAAATGGCACAAAAATATTGTGTGCAAATTAAAAACTTGACTTTCTGTTTGTTTGTGTGTTTAATTGTTTATTAATTACAATAATTGGGACAACAATTGTTTCAATGTTTTGCTAGCAATTAATGTTTTCCTAATAAAAATAAATATTTGGCACAAACATTTCATGTCATTAATAATATTTTTTCTAGGAATTAATGATTTCTTAATAAAAAAAAAAGGCACAACATGTTGTCATTAATTATGTTTTCTTTAAGGAATTGTAACAAAAATATTGTGTGCAAATTAAAAACTCAACTTTCTGTTTGTGTGTTTGTTTATTTATTGATAAATTTAATTATGTTTTTAATAAAAATAAATATTTGGCTCAAACATTTTATGACTCAAATTTTAATGATTTCTTAATAAAAAAAATGGTACAAAATGTTGTCATGAATAATGATTTCCGTAAAAAAAATGCCACAAACATTTTGTGGGCAAATTAAAAACTCACTTTCAATTATTTCAATGTTTTTGTAGAAATTAATGTTTTCTTAATTAAAAAATGGCACAAAATTTTGTCATTAATGATGTTTTCTTGCCACAAAAATATTGTTTGCAAATAAATAAAAAAAAAACACTTTGTTTGTTTGAGTGTATTTATTAATTAATTCAATTATTTGGCACAAAAATATGTCAATAATGTTTTTCTGGACGTTTATGATCATTAATGTTTTTCTAGAAATTAATGCTTCTTAATTAAAAAATGGCACAAAATTGTGCAGTGAATGATGTTTTCTGTTAAAATAAATGGCATAATAATATTGTGTGCAAATTAAAAACTCTATTCTGTTTGTTTGTTTGTTTGTGTGTTTATTTGTTAATTAAAATAATTGGGACAATAATTGTCAATAATGTTTTTCTGGACATTTATGTTATGTTAATATTTGGCACAAACATTTCATGTCATTAATAATATTTTTTCTAGGAATTAATGATTTCTTAATATAAAAGGACATGAAATTTTGTCATTAATCATGTTTTCTTTAAGAAAATGGCACAAAAATATTGTGTGCAAATTAAAAACTGACTGAAGCTTTGCAGTATGTACGTGGCTGATAATTCACACACAATACACTGTGAAAACATGCAGAGACAAAAGATGCATTCCAGAGGTTGACCAGCGAAGCCTGCATTGTCATTGAGGAGACTCTGTTTGGAAAGAACAGACACATACAAGTCTGAATGATAAACAGACGCTCAATGCTTCATCTGACACATTTCAATCATTAGGCTCTCTTATGAATTAAAGGAAACCAGCAGGTTTCAGGCAGGAATTCAAGTTAAACCAGCAGCTTATTGTTTTATTGCTTTAAATAAAACAGCCAAAACAGCTATATAATAAAAGCCAGTGTTTACTCTATATACTATCACAGGTTTTATTAAGATTTTGAATTAGATTTTAGTTTTCATTTTAGTTTAATTTCTAGCATTATTGTTGTGCTTTTGTCAATTTGATTAGTTTTAATAATAATAATATTTTATTTAATTTTTTTTATTTCAGTTTTAATGTCAGTTCATTTTAGTATTTCAACTTCAATGTATTTTCATACTTTCACTTTTTAATTTTAGTTTAATTTTTAGTAACTTTGTTATGCGTGTTTGTTTTTTTACTATTAAATTAAAATTTTATTATTTTAATTTAATTCACAGTTTTATTGTAGTAATTTTAGTGCTTAAACCTATTTATTTTTATAGTTTTCATTTTCATTTGTAAAATGTTAGGTAACATTATGTGCTTTTGTAATTTTTGCTAGTTTTTTTCCCAAAATACTGCTAATCTCATTTTTTAAGTTTTAATTTCAGTTGATTTCAGTGCTTCATCTTAAATGTTTTTTTTTTTTTCAGTTTTCATTTTAACTGTTCATTTTTTATAATATCGTTATGTGCTTTTGCGCTTTTTTTAATTTATTTTTATTTTAGTTGTTTCATTTCATTTTAGTGCTTCAACTTTAACATATCTTTCATTTTAAGTTTAGTTAGATCTTAAGTAATATTTGTCATTATTACTAGTGCTTTTGTCATTTATATATATATATATATATATTAATATTACTATTTAATTTTACTTATTTTAAGTTAATTTTTGTGCTTATTAAACTTATTTCAGTTACACATTTTTGTTTAGTTTAAGTTTTTCATCTAATGTTTGTTTTATTTTAGCTTTAATTCAAGTATCTGAAATTATTTAGAATTTTACAAACTTTTATTTAACACTAATAACAAAAGGTGTTTACATAGATAGATGAAGCATTAACACAGATTATCAACACCAACATACATTTGATGCTATTTTAAACTGTTAATTAAACAAAATATATATTAGTCCAGCCCATAATGCTTTTTAAATGCTTTTTAAAATATCATCTATGGCAATAGATCTATTGTGTTTATACAAATCATTGATACATGCACAAACATGTCCTCTCTTTCTTTAGCCGTATATATCCCATGATCCTCTGCAGCGCTCAGATACCGTCACTCCTCCAGGCAAAGGAAATGACTTGATGTGTGATTGAATGCCAGAGATAAGAAGAAAATTACAAGGTTACAAGTTTAAGCAGGAATTATCAGATGAAAACACTCTCACTCATCAGCTCATCATCCTCCCATTACACTAAAGACGCCATACAGGAAGTAGAGGTGGGAAACAGGAAGAAGAGGTGGGAAACCAACAACTTTATCCTGCGATTATCAGCAGCCGATGGCAGCCAAACCCAAAATCCAATGATATTTCAATGGTTTCATGCTCTTAGAAACCAATAATTCATTGCACAAAACGCACTGCGGTCAAAACAGAGCATGTTTATATTCAACACATCAAGTCATATTTATTTCTAGAGCGCTTTATACAACACAGATTGTTTCAAGGCAGCTCCACTGTAATAAACAAGGAAATTACATTGATAATGCTGTAAAAATTCATCAGTTGTGAAACAGATTCAATTCTGTAACCATCTGCTAACCATTCTTAAAGAAACAGTTCAGCCAAAAATGAAAATTTGCTCTAAATGTGCTCATCCTCATTCAATCCAAGATTAGGATGAGTTTGTGTCTTCATCAGATTTGGAGAAATCTGTAGGGCTGCAGCTAACGATTATTTTTATTGTCGACTAATCTATCAATTATTTTTCAATTATTCTGTTTAGAATTTTCTTTTCAGTTGATGGATCAACATAACAGTAACTCCTGCTATTAATCTTTCAATATTTTATTCAAACGTTTTCTCATAAAACTTTACAAAAAGAAAGAGAAAAAATAAAAACAAGAAAAGAGGGAAGAACAAAGAAATAAAAAATAAAAATGAAAGAAAGAAATTAACAAAAAATAAAATATCTAATAATCGTAAGGCTGGGCGATATGGCTGAAAACTGTATCACGATATCAGTGTTTCATATCGGTCGATATCGATAATTATTGATATTTTTTACGACCCATTTAAAATAAGGACCAGGAGAAAAATATATTACATTTAAACATTTTTATTTTAAATGCAAAATGAAAGAAAATGTAAGAAATGCTTAATAAAGTGTAATAAAATAGTGCAAAGTGTTAAATATAAACAGAGAAACCTAGGGCTGTGCAATTAATCAAAATTTTATTTTGATTTCGGCTTTAAACGATAATGAAAATGCAATAATCGAGATAAAACGATTATTGCTCCCTATTCCGTCTCTTTTAGTGCGTTTTTGCTCCTCCATAAAAGCCCAACTGCACGTGCAAATCAGTAAAATCATGTAACATGACTAGCATAAAATGGGACATGCTCGATTTATTATTGTATATTTGATTTGGTGTTTTTAGTATACTAAAATAGTTTAGTTATGTATGTAATGGCAAAGTGATTAGACTTATATTTCGTTTCGTTTTTTTATTAAGTTAATTTGGAAAATTGTTGGGAGGACTTTTTGTTTGTTTGTTAAATTTAATAAGTTTTCGTTTTTTTAAGTAAAGAACAGCGGCCAGCGGAAGACTCTTCATAGTCTGTTTGATCAGTGACTTCTTAAATAATCACGACCTAAAATAAAATCTATAGACATAAAACAGTTCGAGTATAAAACAACGTTGATTTAAACGTCAAACCTAGATAAATGTGCGCTATTAGGCGCATATCCAGTCGTTTGTGCGGAGAGTGAATGTTAAAGCCGCTTTGCAGGACAGAGGCGCCAGCGCCGTCACTTGAATTTTTTCAGACATGATAAAGACATATATAGAAAGCTTTAGATTATTACTTAACGAAATGAAACAAACCGGAAAAAACTCTTTCATTATGTAATGCGTAAGATTTCGCATTTAAGGCGCGTCAAACAGATAGCGAGTCGGGATCTTTGTGACACTGACTCAGAATAATTTATTCATAATTCAAATATATCCTTACTATTTCCCAACGACATATTCATTGTTTATTTTTTCCGGTGCTTTGTGGCAAGTTTCAGTCTATTGCTTGAACGTGAAGCTGCACTGAAGGCTAAACGGCGTCCGAATCGCTCTTCAAGCGAAAGTGAAGTCTTACTAGCTCGGCATTGCATAATTTGCAGACGACATTGGTCTGACTACGGTCAGACTTATAATATCCAAAAAACTGCCATACTGGCGAGCAGACTTTTCCTCTTTAATTTACAATTTCCTCGCTTGCTGCGACGATCATTTTCTGCTTATCAGTCGCCGGTTACTGAAGAGGAATCCAGCAGACCAGCACGAGACAACGATATGGCGCAACCAAAATGATACTGTTACATGATTGGTCACAGCGTGTCACTCCCTACTTTGCTAGGTTACCAGAGAGCGAGTGCCTTTGTTAATGCAACAAAACTTGCTTCGCCTTCCGAAGAAGAATACAAAATATCGAACGTTTTATCGAACACATTTTTTATTGATATCGATCACGTGTCTATCGCGATACATATCGTTATCGTTTTATCGCCCAGCCCTAAATAATCGTATAATAATAAAATGCTCTATGAACGCAACTTAATGAAGTGATGTTGCCATCCTATCCTTTACCTTCTGTTATAGAGTCTTGTTTTGAGTTAAACATGGCAGAAAAACAGTAGGGATAGGGAGGGATAAGTAGGGATAACTGCAGGCTCGCACAATGGGCGTGGCTAAAGGTGCGACGCGGCGACGCATTCCATGCTAATCAACGTATTTTCATAATCGACGTAATCGATGACGTCGACGAATCACTGCAGCTCTAGAAATGTGTCGTTCCATCACTTGCTCACCAATGGATGTGAATGGGTGCCGTCAGAATGAGAGTCCAAACAGCTGATAAAAACATCACAATAATCCACAAGTAATTCACACCACTCCAGTCCATCAGAAGACCAAATCTGAAAAAATTCCATTGTTTTTAGCTAAAATACGAGTCCACTAGGGCTGTGCAATTAATCGCAATCGCAAAAAAATCGTGATTTAAGCACATGCAATTTCTAAATCGCATAAGGCTGCAATTTTATCTATTCATTTATTTATATGTTTATTAAGAATACATTCTTGTGCACGTTTTTTAAGATGTTAACCAATCAGAGCTCACTCCGTGCACAACGAAGCGTAAAACCAGAAATGGTGGACATGCTGTTTTTTCTTGCAAAAAACCTTTAAGAGAGCAATCTGTTTTTTGGTTTTGATTTATGTTAGTTTTGATTTATTGTTATGACTGGAGTTGAGGTTAGTTCATCTTAATTTATTTCATGTCTGTTTTTAAGACAATTTATTACAGTTTTGTTTATCAAGCAGTTAGTCCTACTGTACAGTATGTTATTTCATTGTGAAGTGCTTGCACTGAAAAAAGTTTTGAGGTTTATTTATTATGACTGGAATTTAGTTTAGTTCATCTTAATTTATTTTATGTTGTCTGTTTTAAAGACAATTTTACTACAGTTTTGTTTATTAAACTATTAATACTATGTTATTTCATTGTGAAATGTTTTATTATGCACTTCTTGTGCACTGAATACATTTAGAATGTATGTAGCATGTTTGAAAAAGCAAAAACAATTGCCAAAATCGCAAATAAAATCGCAATCGCAATATTCATTCAAAAAAATCGCAATATGATTATTTTGTCCATATTGCACAGCCCTAGAGTCCACCTATAAAAATGTTTTTTGAAATTGCTTTTATTCACATTTTAATTTCAGTTTAATTTTTAGCAATTCTTTTACATTTTTTTTTGAAAAGTACTATTTAATTTTTTTATTTATTTCAGATTTAATGTCAGTTAATTTCAGTATTTCAATGTATATAGATATATATATATATATATATATATATATATATATATATACACACATATATATGTATTTTTCATTTTTAGTAACATTGTCATTTGTGTTTGTTTGTTTTTTAATAGTACAATTTAACTTAAATTCATTTTCAAGCAAGTTTTAGTGCAGAGTCAGTTAATTGTAGCGCTTCAACTTAAACCTATTTATTTTTTAAATTGTAGTTTTCATTTTAATTTGTTTTTTGTTTGCAATATTATGTGCTTTTGTCATTTTTACTAGTTGCTTCAACTTAAATGTATTTTATATTTTCTGTTTTCATTTTAGTAATATTATGTGTTAATTTTAGTATTTCAACTTTAATTTATTTTCCTCCTGTTGCCACATATTTGTTCAGAGCTGTTTTGGCTTGTAAACGGTGCTTGATCTGTGTAGATTTCTCTCTGATTCAGACCAGAGCGCTTTGTCACTGGAAAAAAATGTGTTATCATGGAATATGGATTTACGGATTTTAGTTAAAAACGTCTTAATGATGGATTTGTTTCTGCTTTTGTCTTCTCAAGATGTTAACTGATGGACTGGAGTGGTGTGGATACTCTCATTCTGACGGCACCCATTCACATCCATTAATGAGCAAGTGATGGAATGCTACATTTCTCCAAATCTTATGAAGAAACAAACTCACTATTGCTTTAAGTAACAACCAACCAGCTGAGAAGCACTGCAAAGTCAATCCATTTTACAAATAAACAAACTTAAAGTTTCAAGATGAAGTGTGTGACTTTTGCACCACTTGAGGCGAACAGAAATGCATTCTCCTTGTTTGTGTAAAAATATCACCACTCAGAAAAGACAAACACAACAGCACAGCAAATGAATCTCACTATTAGCTCTTGAAGTAGTTCTTCAAAAATAAAACGTCCACTAAAAGAGCACTGCGGTATTCCCAGGTATTTCAACACGACACCCTCTGGTGCTGTTTCTTTTCTCCGTATCATCATCTCTCCTTCTTCGAATACTTTCACAGATTCATATTTCCATCTTCAAAGGGCTTGCAGAATGGAAACTCGACTCCAAAAATGCCTAAAGTCACGTCTCGTGCAATTACCAAATGAGCTCAATGCAAACTTTCCGTGAGAGCTTAAAAAGACACAAGGCTAAGAGTAATCCTGGTGGGATTTGTGTGAACTAAAAACACGACCACCTTGTTTTGCACAAAAAAAAGTCCCAAGAAAAGTGAAACCCTGCATTATAAGCTTTTTCAATGCAACCACTGAAAAGACAAGCTTTTAATTCACAGACATAAACTTGTAAAGCTAAACTAGAAGGCATTACTGCATGTTTAGCCCACACAACAACACTTAACTACTCAAAGGTCTAATCGGCTTCCCGTGACTCTGCCCTGTAGGGTTTTTGGGTGCCGCTGACATATAAATCATGAAATATGACATGCATCACCGTGAACAGGTGCCATACGGCCGCAGGGGAAAGTCTGGGGTTTTCTACGCTGACGTAATCACAGTCCGGGAGGAATAACGTTCCTGCTGGATCTCAGACAAGCTTTATTACCGCACTTAAATATAATAATAAACTCAAATGATTTACAGTAAGCAAACGACAGAGATCAACTCTGAATATTAACAACCTTCTGTAAGAGTCAGTATTAATGGGTCTTGTTTATGTAACAACTTTATGTAAATCGTTCTTTTGTAAATGCTTGCATTTATGCAACAGCTTATACTGTGTAAAAAACACATTTGTAAAGTTATTACTTATTTATTATTAAAAAAAATTACAAGGCATTTTACAAGAAAATACTATTTGTCTTTCCACTTTAAAACTGAATATTTAATTCAATGTGTTACTTTCTGTTTTTAATTACTTTTTTCAAATTTTTGAGTGAAAACAATATTCTGTCGCTTTCTCTTATCATTCTGTCACTGTCTCTATCCTTCTGTCGCTGTCTGTCTCTATCTTTGTCTCTATAGTTCCGCCGCTCAGTCTCTGTTAATGCTCTGTCTCGTTCGTTCTGTTGCTCTGTCTCTATCGTTGTAACACTCTGTCTCTCATGCTGTTGCTCTGTCTCTATCATTCGGTCTCTATCGTTCTGTCGCTCTGTCTAGCATTCTGTCACTCTGTCTCTATCATATCGTTCTGTCTCTATCCTTCTGTTGCTGTCTGTCTCTGTCCTTGTGTCACTGTCTCAATTGTTCTGTCTCTATCATTCCGTCGCTCTGTCTCTTATCACTCTGTCACTGGCACTCTGTCTCTTATCATTCTGGTGCTGTCTCTATCGTTCTGTCGCTCTGTCTTTCTGTCTCTATTGTTCTGTCGCTCTGTCTCTATCGGTTTTGCCTCTATGTGCTCTGTCTCTGTCGTTCTGTCTCTTATCATTCTGTCACTCTGTCTCTAGTGTTCTGTCGCTCTGTCTCTATCCTTCTGTCACTGTCTGTCTCTGTCTCTATCGTTCTGTCTCTGTCATTCTGCCGCTCTGTCTCTATCCTTCTGTCTGTCTCTACCGTTCTGTCTCTATCATTCGGTCTCTATCGTTCTGTCGCACTGTCTCTATTCTTCTGTCGCTGTCTGTCTCTGTCTCTGCCGTTCTGTCGCTCTGTATCATTCTGTCGCTCTGTCTCTATTCTTCTGTCGCTGTCTGTCTCTATCATTCTGTCACTCTGTCTCTATCTTTGTCTCTATAGTTCCGCCGCTCAGTCTCTGTCAATGCTCTGTCTCTATCATTCTGTCGCTCTGTCTTTCTGTCTCTATTGTTCTATCGCTCTGTCTCTATCGGTTTTGCCTCTATGCGCTCTGTCTCTGTCGTTCTGTCTCTTATCATTCTGTCACTGTCTGTCTCTGTCGTTCTGTCGCTCTGTCTCTATCCTTCTGTCACTGTCTGTCTGTCTCTATCCTTCTGTCTCTACCGTTCCTACTCTATCGTTCTGTCGCTCTGTCTCTATCATTCAGTCTCTATTGTTCTGTCGCTCTGTCTCTATTCTTCTGTCGCTGTCTGTCTCTATCGTTCTGCCACTCTGTCGCTGTCTGTCTCTATCGTTCTGTCGCACTGTCTCTATCATTCTGTCTCTATCGTTCTGTCTCTGTCATTCTGTCGCTCTGTCTCTATTCTTCTGTCGCTGTCTGTCTCTGTCGTTCTGTCTCTATCCTTCTGTCACTGTCTGTCTCTGTCTCTATCCTTCTGTCTGTCTCTACCGTTCTGTCTCTATCGTTCTGTTGCTCTGTCTCTATCATTCAGTCTCTATTGTTCTGTCGCTCTGTCTCTATTCTTCTGTCGCTGTCTGTCTCTGTCTCTATCGTTCTGCCACTGTATCGTTCTGTCGCTCGGTCTGTCTCTTTTGTTTGGACACTCTGTTCTTTCTCTATCGTCCTGTCACTCTCTTTCATTCTGGTGTTCTGTCTCTATCATTCTGTCGCTCTGTCTCTATCATATCGTTCTGTCTCTGTCGTTCTGTCTCTATCCTTCTGTCGCTGTCTGTCTCTGTCTCTATCATTCTGCCACTCTGTCGCTGTCTGTCTCTATCGTTCTGTCGCACTGTCTCTATCATTCTGTCTCTATCGTTCTGTCTCTGTCATTCTGTCGCTCTGTCTCTATTCTTCTGTCACTGTCTGTCTCTATCGTTCTGTCGCTCTGTCTCTATCATTCGGTCTCTATTGTTCTGTTGCTCTGTCTCTATTCTTCTGTCACTGTCTGTCTCTGTCTCTATCGTTCTGTTGTTTATCACCAAACTTTTAGAAAAAGTTATTTTTCAAAGCTATAAATAAAACAAAGAGTATGTTTTACAAGAAAACACTACTTCAGTCTTTCTACTTCACAATTTTGCATTGAATTCAAGGTGTTACTTTCTTTAATTATTTGTGAATTTATTAGTAATTTCTGAATGAAAAAATCTCAAAGTATATCCCAAACCATTTTTGTAACAATTTACAGAGGAACAATTTAATAAATCATATATTAACAATTTAATAAATTGTTCTCATCTAAATTGATAATATCACTAAACATTTAATTATATACTGTATTTATAATTGTATTCATTTGTAATGATTTTAAGGAATTGGGACATTAGTCCAACAAAAAAAAAAGGTTAGTTAAATAGTATTATTTACATTTATCATTGTTTGTTCAATGCTGATCCTGACCAGTCAGAACAGATCTGTAATCCATGTTTTGCAAAACATTAGTGTCAGGGCTTTGCATAACTGCTTTGAATTGCCTCATTTCAGGTAAATGAATATCAGATAGCACTAAATATGTGCTAAATAAGAGTTAAAGGCAGCAGTGCAAACAGTGCTTGACTATAAATGGAAATGTGCTGACTAATGGACTGGAGCAGCTCAAACATGAACTTTTAATTACCTACATTTGAGTTAATCGTTGCATGAATGAGGCCAGGAATACTTGGACTAACACATCCATTGCATGGAAACACCCCTCATTATGACGCATGGAACAATGTAAGTCAGCAAGTTTGGAGCAGCATGAGCAGATGATGACAAAATATTCGTCTTTGGCTAAATAAATATTTTTTTAAATATAGTCTTATGAATAGCATTACTAACAGACTTCTCTATCTTTCCAAGCTTTTGCTTCCTCAAACGGCATGAAATTGAACATAATGATCCCCAGCGTTTCCCCCGGCTGCTATTTCCAGCTTCATCAAGGCCCTGATTGTTTTCCATTTCACATCCCGAGTGTAAGACGAGATGATGCTTACCTGTTCTTTCACCTGTAAACATATTGCACGCTGGACTGCAGCTCTGCCTGCATTAAACCATCTGCTATCGCTCTTGCAGATTGTCTCACCTTGAGGCAACATGAACTGAACCCAGTTCAGGAGATCATGAGATTCAATAGCTTGTGATCCAAAGCCCTTGGGTCAATGCAACAGCTAATCGCTTACTGTAGGAAATGCAAACCATGACACTAAACAACTAAATGAGCAATGCATTGGAAAAAATTGAATATAATTGAATTGTTTATGCACCTAAGGGCCAGGTTTACTAAAAAGAGATTAACATCAGATTGCAATCCTATAAATGTTCAAATGGGAGTGGAAAGTTCTACAGACAAAGCACAAATTAAAGAACACAGACATAGCCAAATCATTTTCAATACTGACCAACACAATCCACTTAGAGCAGTGCATGATAATAAAGTGTGCAATCTACCAACAAACTACCTTTGTAAATCACACATAAATGTTGCATGTGAAAATTAAACTTCTACAAATGCATATGCACAAATGAGCCTCAAAATTAACTGCATCCACACATATTTTCATTGCTAATGTTTCTTTAGTAAATCCTGACAGTAGTTTTTAATGCCAAAAAGAGGGTTTGCATTGGTACAAGGTGTTTGTGAATCTGAAGTGACTACGATTAGTTTATAAGATGCAATAGCCAAGGTCAGATGGAACCTGCAGTTTTTCCTATGCTGATTTTAAGGAAAACAATTCATTCAAACATAGTAAACGTAGTACTGCATTCAAATGGCATTTTAAATATTTAACAAACAGCCAGTCTAACAGTTAAGATCTGTAGAAATGAATGCATTATAAGCAATCAAATGAAGCTCAGATTCCATGTGAACCTGATACAGTAATAACCAACATTCAACATGGCTTTAGTATGTCTGTAGGTGTTAAAAGGCAACGAGTTACCACTTCAGTGAAAAAAGTCATGCATACTTGAGTTCACAAACCTGAGGATCATATTCTCATCACTGCTTAATCTACTTATGCTATTTAGCATTGAACCACCAGACTCAAAACAAAGCAAATGACTACTTTAAAGCTGCATGAAGTCTAATAAAAAATACTAACATGGTGAAAGAGAAAAAGTGGACAAGCTCCAGACCAGAATGACTACATTTATACTTATAATGTACAGACTTATACTGTTTTGATTCATGTTAGTTATTTTGAGGACATAAAGCCAAGCGTTCAGCACCTGCCTAGTTCTGCTATCACAAATCATATGAAGCACATTTGTCCCTGATTTCATTTGAATTAGTGACAGAACACGAAAATGAAGTGGCCAAAATTGCATCAGCCGATGATCATGACTGATTTGCCAATTAACAGAAGCACTGCTTTCGCTTCCATCAGCTCTAAACTTTACATATATATACACTACAAAACCAGTCTTAAGTCACTGGGGTATATTTGTTGTAATAGCCAAAAATACATTGTATGGGTCAAAATTATACATTTTTCTTTTATGCCAAAAATAATTATGATATTAAGTAAAGATCATGTTCCATGAAGAAATTTTGTAAATTTCCTACCATAAATGTATCAAAACGTAATTTTTGGTCAGTAATATGCATTGCTAAGAACATCATTTGACCAACTTTAAAGGCAATTTTCTCAATATTTAGATTTTTTGCACCCTCAGTTTTCAGATTTTTAAATAGTTGTATATTGACCAAATATTGTCCTGGAAAGCTGGTTTATTTAAAAAGATGTATAAATCTCAATTTCAAAAAACTTGGCCCTGGCTGATTTTGGAGTCATTAAGTCATTGTTGTAAATATGCCTGACAAGATTTTTTGGTATATGAAGAACTATTTCTCATATATGAACTTTCTTCCATGCAATGAAAGTTTAAGTCCAAGTATTCCTGGCTACATGCATGCACAATTAATTAAAACATGCCTAATTAAATGTCCATGTTTGAGCTGCTTCATTAGTCAGCAAATATATGTCTCTGCACTCTCTAGCTACCAATATCAGCCACTGAACACTGCAAACTACTGAATATTTCTAATATAACATCATATTATTCCAGCAACTTTTTTATGCCAAAAATCATTAGGATATTAAGTAAAGATCATGAACATAAAAACTTAATTTTTGGTTAGTAATATGCATTGCTAAGAACATCAATTGACCAACTTTAAAGGTGATTTTCTCAATATTTGGATTTTTTTGCACCCTCAATTTCCAAATTTTCAAATAGTTGCATCTTGGCCAAATGTTTCCTTGAAAGCAGGTTTATTCAAAATGATGTCTTTTGATGTCGTCTAATGATTCTTGTTGTAAATACGCCTGACTAGATTTTTTGGTATATGAACTATTATTCATTATTCTTCCCAGCAATGAAAGTTTAAGTCCAAGTATAACTGGCTATATACATGCACAATTAATTAAAATATGCATAATTAAATGAAAACATTAAATGTAATGAACTACTTCATTAGTCAGGAAATATATGTCACTGCACTCTCTAGTTATCAATATCAGCCACTGAACACTGCAAACCACTGAATATTTCTAATATAATATCATATTATTCCAGCAACTCTGTTCTTTTGTTATCAGTTTTAAGTAGCAACATTAAGTATAGTATGGGTCAAAATTATTATTTTTTCTTTTATGCATAAATCATTAGGATATTAAGTAAACACCATGTTCCATGAAGATATTTTGTAAATTCCCAACCTTAAATATATAAAACTTAATTTTTGATTAGTAATATGCATTGCTAAGAACTTTAAAGGTGATTTTTTCAATATTTCGATTTTTTTTGTACCCTCAGATACTAGATTTTCAAATAGTTGTATCTACTGTCAAAAATTGACCCTTATGATCCTTATATGGTTTTGTGGTCCGGGTTCACATATTATGCTGTTAAATAGAGTCTTTTTATGTCATCTAATAAATATAACATCTTGTAAATATGCCTGACAAGATTTTTGGTATACAAACTATTGTATCTTTCTTCCATGTGCATAATTAAATGTCCATGTTGTGTCTGAGCTGCTTCATTAGTCAGCAAATATATGTCTCTGCACTCTCTAGTCACCAATAATAGCCACTGAACACTGCAAACCGCTGAATATTTCTAATATAATATCATATTATTCCAGCAACTCTGTTCTTTTGTTATCAGTATTCGCATTAGCCAGTGAAAAACTCATTTGTGACCCTGGACCACAAAATCAATCTTAAGTAGCAACAGCCAAAAATACATTGTATCGGTCAAAATTATAAATTATTCTTTTATGCAAAAATCATTAGGATATTAAGTAAACACCATGTTCCATGAAGACATTTTGCAAATTTCCTCCCGTAAATATATCAAAACTTTAACTGATTAGTAATATGCATTGCTAAAAACATAATTTGACCAACGTTAAAGGCGATTTTCTCAATATTTAGATTTGTTTGCACCCTCAGATTCTAGATTTTCAAATAATTGTACCTTTTGTCAAAAATTGACCCTTATGACTGGTTTAGTGGTCCAGGGTCACATAATATGCTGAGTCATTTTGAGTCATCTCATGATTCTTGTAAGAGAAGATATTTGGTATACAAACTATGTGTTTCTTTCTTCCATGCATTGAATGTGCTAGTCCAAGTAATTAATTAAAATATGCATAATTAAATGTCCATGTTGTGTTTGAGCTGCTTCATTAGTCAGCAAATATATGTCTCTGCACTCTCTAGTTACCAATAATAGCCACTGAACACTCCAAACCGCTGAATATTTCTAATATAATATCATATTATTCCAGCAACTCTGTTCTTTTGTTATCAGTATCAGCATGAGCCACTGAAAAACTCATTCGTGACCCTAGACCACAAAGTAGCAACAGCCAAAAATACATTGTATGGGTCAAAATTATTTTTTCTTTTATGTCAAAAATCATTAGGATATTAAGTAAACATCATGTTCCATGAAGATATTTTGTAAATTTCCTACTGTAAATATATCAAAGCTTAATTTTTGATTTTTAATATGCATTGCTAAAAACATAACTTGACCAACTTTAAAGGCGATTTTCTTAATATTTTGAGATTTTCAGATTTCAGTTGTATCTCGGCCAAATATTGTCGTATCCTAACAACGGAAAGCGTATTTATTCAGCTTTCAGACGAAGTATAAATCTCGGTTTTAACTGGTTTTGTGGTCCAGGGTCCCATATTGTCCGAGCGCTACTTATTATACAACAGCAAAAGCATGCAATGCCACAATGCCAAGATATCCACTGTATGGCATCTCGAACTTCAGCACTGCTGAAAACATGAGGCCTGTCCAGGAATTTCACAGCAGCGCAGAAGTTTTCCCAACACAGGCCATTGCGAGCACGCCCAGAACGGGCCCCGCGCTTACTTCGGCTACTCTTGCATGAACACAAACCCAAGTAGCGTTTCTGAGAGCATGCATTTGACCGCTGAGGGCCATCAAACTCCTCTTGGCAGCACAGTTTGCAGATAAAAATCTCAGCAAAACACATGCAGGCAATTTGAATGAGACAGCTTTCGGCTATAATGAGGGGAAACATGGCTCAAACATGTCACTTTGATAAAATCACATTGAATGCTCAAAACATACAGTGCTTATGTGACTGTACCTGCTTTCTCCTTTTGCATTGGAGGGCGGTGGGTGTAGAATAGTCTGGTTTTCCTCCATCTCGACCACACATTTTGTGCTGAGCTCAATCTCTGCAAGCCAAAAGTTATTAAAACTCGACTAAAAGTTCGATTTTGGTGGAAAAACGATTCAAAAAGGTCTAAAACATATTAAAACATAGCACTTAATGTGAATATACAACAACCCTACCTTGAGCTGTAGCAACTTATTGCCTTCAAAAACAGATTTAGTTTTGTATAATAACGTTTGTTTGTACTTTAAATGGTCTCTTACCTCTCCTGTTCATCGGTCGGACTCGAACCGCCACTTTTACCTTCGTATCCGACATTTTTGTACAATTTTAAGGCTTTAAAGTGGAGGAGAAAGCCGCTAGCTGCTCCGCACGGCTAGCCGAATAATAACATGAAACTCCCCGCAAAGTCTCCCACAGAAACGTCTGAGGTGCTTGTACCCTGATAAAATACTCCAACAGTCCATACCCGAGCGGAAAAAGCTGTGAATATTAATCCAGATGAGACTGTGAGCTTGTGTTGTATTCAGGTTCGGTGTGTGTGGTTATAAAAGGATCCTCCGCCGCGGGGAGAGCAGCTCCTCTCAGCCAGCCAGCAGCATCCAGACCGCCATCTTCCGCCGACTGACCCCAAAAACACACACAAATGTGCAGTGTGCATGAATATGCATGGATGAAATGAGTTTAAAAGAGACCAGATGAACCAAAAAGACCTGTGTAGCTCCTATATGGCGGTATAAAATGATTGGCTATGTTAGAAGAGGAGGAGAAACAGCCTTAACTTGTGACAATATCTATAAACTTTGGATTATTAATACTATTTAGCACTTTATGTAGAATAAATTACAGTGTGCATGAATGAAATGAGTTTTAAAAAGACCAGATGAACCAAAAAGACTTGTGCAGCTCCTATATGGCAATAAAAAAATTATTGGCTATGTTAGAAGAGGAGGAAAAACAACCTTAACTTGTGACAATATCTATAAACTTATGATTATTAATACTATTTAGCACTTTATGTAGAATAAATTACAGTGTGCATGAATATGCATGAATGAAATGAGTTTAAAAGAGACCAGATGAAACAAAAAGACTTGTGTAGCTCCTATATTGCGATAAAAAAATGACTGGCTGTGTTAGAAGACGAGAAGAAACAGCCTTAACTTGTGACAATATCTATAAACTTATGATTATTAATACTATTTAGCACCTTATGTAGGATAAATTACAGTGTGCATGAATGAAATGAGTTTTAAAAAGACCAGATGAACCAAAAAGACTTGTGTAGCTCCTATATTGCGATAAAAAAAATGACTGGCTATGTTAGAAGAGGAGGAGAAACAGCCTTAACTTGTGATAATATCTATAAACTTATGATTATTAATACTATTTAGCACTTTATGTAGAACAAATTACAGTGTGCATGAATATGCATGGATGAAATTAGTTTAAAAGAAACCAGATGAACCAACAAGGCGATAAAAAATGATTGGCTATGTTAGAAGAGGAGGAGAAACAACCTTAACTTGTGACAATATCTATAAACATATGATCATTAATACTATTTAGAACTTTATGTAGAATAAATTACATTAAATTTGTTGATTTCTGCATGCAGAAACATGTAAATTAAACGTTTTATCCAATTCTAAAATATGATTTAATATGCCTGGATCAATTATAAAAGTCAAATATAAGCATCACATTAAAAATAAAAAGGTAATGATTGATCCATTTGTACTATGGTTTTGACAGTATAAGAATGGCCAAATTTATTAAAAGAAACAAAAAGCAGCATCTAAAGTAAACTTAACTATACGTAAATATTAAATGCAAATAAAAAAATGAGTAAATATGCCACTTATAGTGTTTTATGGATCAAAGATCATGGAACTCCATGCTCCATTTTTTTTTTTTTTTGTAAAATATATTAATTTATAAATTTTGCGAATACATTTGCACTATTGTACTTTTTATATTTTAATTATATTAAAATCAAAGTTTTTTTTTTATTTTTCTGAAAGAAGTCTCTTCTGCTCACCAAGCCTACATTTATTTGATACAAAATATTGCACAATATTTGTACTATTTAAAATAACTGTTTCTATCTGAATATATTTTAAAACGTAATTTATTGCTGTGATCAAAGCTACATTTTCAGCATCATTATCACATGATCCTTCAGAAATTTTTCTAATTTGCTGATTTGCTGTTCAAAAAAAAACAACCTGAAAAAATTCTACTCAGTTATGTTTTCAACATAATAATAATAATAAATGTTTTTGGACCTCCAGATCAGAATATTAGAATGATTTCTGTTGGATTATGTGACTGAAATTCACAGGAATAAATTATATTTTTAAATATATTCAAATAGAAAGCAGTTATTTTAAATAGTAAAAACATTTCAAAATTGTACTGTTTTTGCTGTATTTTATAAAATAAATGCAGGCTTGCTGATCAGAGACTTAAAAGATATAAAAAGTGAAAAACTTTTGACTGGTATATAGTGTATATATTTAGCCGAATTCATTAAAACCACAAGTGCCTTGAAATATTTTCTCATTTTCATATTTTATATATTATTTTGTACCTCTTTTTGTACTATTCTCATTGTACGCAGCTCAAATGCAAACACTTAGCAATACTAATGCACAGTTATTGTCATGACAATGAAGCACATTAATCTGATTTTCTCCAGTGAAAGTGCAGGTCGTTTTCACTGCGATGCGAGTTACAGTAAGAAGTGCTTTATAACATGCCGTGACGACAACGGCAGTCTGGTGCGATCAAGGGAAATGGAGCAGAGCAGATTATGGGATTCCCCTAGGGTTGCTTTAATCACTGTGGATTAAACATTAAAAATTTATCAAATTAATGCATGCAATACGCCCAGTATAACAGCTACACTGGGCGTGTATGCATTTAAAATGACTTTGATTAAAAGTTTCCCTGCAGCAGCTCGTAAAGTCATAATTTGTGCCAATAACTGCCAAGTGGTTCCCAAAAATTATCACCTATTTTAGGCTCCAGGATTCCATGAAAAAAAGAGTTATGCATGAAAAAAATCTAAGCATATGTGCACTTAAATTACATATCAGTTGACAATTTGGTTATTATTAAGGCAGTGAGTGATGTTAATTTATATGGAGCCAGTGCCTGAATTATCTCAGCAATGAATATCATTTCTTAAGCATTTATAAATCCTAATAAGAAAAGAAAAGTAGACTTGGCAAGTGAACGCTATGTTTTGGCAAACACTTAATTATCCAAAATGACTTGCAGTTTACTTAAAGAGCTAAAAGTCAAGGACAATCTCACTGGAGCAACCTGGAGTTGAGTGCATTGATCAATACCTATACATTATACAATATATAAACAAAATGCATTGCATTTTGTACACTCTTTTACATAGTCATGTATATGTTGTGTGTAATATCATATGGCATGCTTACAAGTCAAATTTCCAATTAGACCAATAAACATGAACTAAACCTTCCAGCTTTAGCTGCTCTGCCACTAAACCTCACAAATATGCACCAAAATCCCATAATCAATCCAGAGCATGCATGAATTTGTGCACTTATGTATGTAGTAATTGATTACATGTAATCTGGATTACATAATGAGATTCCAAAAACAAAGTACTTGTAATTAGATTGTATTACTTTGTAAAATACTTGTAATCAGACTACAGTTACTTTTTTATTGATTACATGATTACATATTATTCACACAATAACAATAATTCTCTCTAATTGTTCTTCTTCATCTTTTACATTTTCCTTTCTTAAATAGCCTGCTGCTTATATACATTCAAAAACTCCAGTCACTAGTCATTCAGCAATAATTACACTGAAAATTGAGAGGCCACACAGCATTTGACCACTGGATTTACAGAAATCATTTAATTTTTAAAAAGCATTAGCTCAAAATTTTAATGTTGCATCAGGTAGTGATTAATTTGTATTACACATTAATTATCACTCTATGTCTTCAGAAGGCCTTTGTCTTTCAAACACACTAAAATGCACAAAAACACATTATTTCTTATTTACATGTAATCCAGGAAACCAAACTTTTTGTTAGCTGCACCATTTTCACCTAATATATTTACTTGAAGTCCTACTGAGATATTAGGTAATAAGCTAAGTAATACAGTTGCATATTCACGGTTCAAAAGTAATCTAAAAGACCTCAAAATGTAATCTGATTACATTACCTAAAATATGTAATGAAATGGATTACATTACTAACAATTTTTGTGAAGTAATTTGGAATCAGACTACAATATGTATGTAAATCTACCTAGCAATGCTAATTTTAATAAATGAATAATTAAGTAACACATTTGCATGTCATAGTTCAAAAGTAATCAAAAGTAGTCTGATTAGATGACCTAAAAAATGTGTAATGTAATGGATTACGTTACTAACTACAATTTTTGTCATGTAATTTGTAATCAGTAACAGATTACAATTTATAAGTAAATCTACCCAGCAATGCTCATTTTAATAAGTTAATAATTAAGTAACATATACACAATTCAAAAGTAATCTAAAAGTAATCTGATTACAATACCCTAGACGTGTAATGAAATGGATTACATTACTAACTACAATTTTTGTGATGTAATTTGTAATCAGTATTGGATTGTAATAAGTTAATAATTAATTAACACATTTGCATATTCACAGTTTTAAAATAATCTAAAAGTAATCAAAAGTAGTCTGATTAGATTACCTAAAATGTGTAATGTAATAGATTACATTTTCAAGTAACATTTTTATCATGGAATTTGGAATCAGTAACTGACTACAATTTATAAGTAAATTTACCCAACAAAATTAGCAAAGCTAATTAGCAAAGCTAATTTTGATAACTTAAAAATTAAGTAACACATTTGCACATCACAGTTCAAAAGTAATCTAAAAGTAATCTGATTACAATACCCTAGATGTCTAATAAAATGGATTACATTACTAACTACAATTTTTGTCATATAATTTGTAATCAGTAACGGATTGTAATAAGTAAATAATTAACAAATTTGCATATCACAATTTACAAGTAATCTAAAAGTAATCTGATTACAATACCCTAGATTGTAATGAAATGAATTACATTACTAATTACAATTTTTGTCCTGGAATTGGAATCAGTAACAGGATACAGTTTGTAAGTAAACCTACCCAGCAATGCAGATTTTAATAATTTAATAAAACATTTGCACATCACAGTTCAAAAGTAATCTAAAAGTAATCTGATTACAATACACTAGATGTGTAATGATATGGATTACATTACTAATTACAATTTTTGTCATGTAATTTGTAATCAGTAACGAATTGTAATAAGTTAATAACTAATTAACACATTTGCATATCACAGTTTACAAGTAATCTAAAAGTAATCTGATTACAATACACTAGATGTGTAATGATATGGATTACATTACTAATTACAATTTTTGTCATGTCATTTGTAATCAGTAACAGATTTTAATAAGTTAATAATTAATTAACATATTTGCATATCACAGTTCAAAAGTAATCTAAAAGTAATCTGATTACAATACCCTAGAGTTGTAATGTAAGAGATTACATTACTAACTACAATTTTTGTCATGGAATTTGAACAGATTACAGTTTGTAAGTAAATCTACACAGCAATGCTCATTTTAACAAATTAATAATTAAGTAACATTGGCATATTTACAATTCAAAAGTAATCTACCCAGCAATGCAGATTTTAAGAATTTAATAAAACATTTGCATATCACAGTAATCCAAAAGTAATCTAAAAGTAATCTGATTACAATACCCTAGACATGTAATGTAATGTATTCCGTTACCAACCCCAATTTTTGTCATGTAATTTGTAATCAGTAACGGTTTACAGTTTGTAAGTAACCTACACAGTTCTCATTTTTTATCACAATACAAGTCTTCAGCGTCCGCGGCGTACAACTTGACCACATGATCACCACTGTCCAAGACAACAAGCACATTGGACGCCGTCGCTGCCAAAGCCGCTGGACGAATCAATCCGCTCACTAGCGCCGTCAACACGGGGGTTTTCTGCAGATTTCCCAAACTCCAAACCATCCCGTTCTGGACGTCCCCAACAATCACGTCTCCGTTTCCATCAAAAGCCACCGCAGATATATCTAAACTCAAAGTGTTCTTCAAACTCAGACTGAAACCATCCACCTGCGTCAAAGGAACAAAGTCACTATTGAAGATCCTCAACATGAAGCTGGCTTGAAGTCGCTCAACGATTGCGACGTTTCCCGAAGCTCTGCAAGACGCAACCGAGCGTGGATGGGACAGTTCTTTCAAAACGACTCGGTTAGCTAAAACCACGCCATGAGAAGAGTCCATTACGACTTGGTTTAGGGTTCCCATCTGAGCATCGGTCACTAAAACACGTCCACGGTTGTCTACATCAACACCCCACGGAAGCTGAAAACCTTGGACGGTCGCCAGAGGACGTCCTTTGGACGTAAAGACTTTGAGTGAATGGTCTCCAGCATCGGTGACCAAAACATGTCCGGTTTTGGTCAACGCAACATCTAGTGGATAATAAATGTCTGATGAACATCCAAAGGAGTTCAAAAGACTTCCTTGTGAATTAAAAACAGCAACTCGCTTTTCAGCGTCATGCACCACCACGATCTGTCCCGATGTTTCGTCCAAAGCCATTCCAGTAGGGTTGACCATCGTCCCCCATCCTCCAAAGGCCGAATGGTGACGCAACGTCCCCCAAACCAAGCTTTCAGTCCATCTGTGATAATCAGTGGACGATTTGGGACGCGATTCACACAGCAGAAGCTCTTGGAGATCGGCAAATGCACGGCATTCAGAGGTGCTGCCGACGTCCCACAGTTTTCTACAAAAAGGACACTCCAGTTTTTGCTGGACGGGGTGGGACAAGGCACAAACGCATTTGAGACAAAGCACGTGGCCGCAGGGAAGATTTCGAGCCGTTTGGTCTCGCTTCTGCAGGGAAAAGCTTTCAAAACACACTTTGCACTCTAGTAGGTTTGAGCGGATATCTGTCAGGATGTCTTCTGCTCTTGTATTTGGTGGGACGGGTGTCTCGGACATCTTGTGCTAGGACATAAATGCTGGCCTAATGGCTGGGAAAAGGGCTTGAAGGGATGAGAGAGAGCTTTACGACAGCAGCCTGCAACGGATAAACATGATCATGTGACTATAAACATGAGCTGAGAGACTGTACTGCCCTCGTGTGGTGAGACGGCAAAATTACATTATATCTGAACAGCTGAGAAACTGCTTATATAAGAAACTCAACACTTTTTACTATTACTAAATGAATTTTATAAAGTCACATACAAAGCTAAATGTGATCCTGGACCACAAAACCAGTAGCTGAAAAAATGAGCTTTCATTGATGTATGGTTTGTTAGTATGAGACAAAAATTTACCCGAGATACAACTATTTAAGTTCTTAGCAATGCATATTACTAGTCAAAAAAGTTTTGATATTTTTACGGTAGGAAATTTACAAAACATCTTCATGGAATATGATCTTTACTTAATATTTGGCATAAAATCGATCATTTTGACCCATACAATGTATTTTTGGCAATTGCTACCACTATACCTCTGCTACTTAAGACTGGTTTTGTGGTCCAGGGTCACATATATATTTTTAATTTACCTTTTAATTCATATCTACAGTATACTAAAGATACTTTAATGTCATGAGCTATGACACCACAAATATACACATTTTTATGTTTGGATTTGGTTTCACCTTTTCACCAGGAGACATTATATTTTGCATCATAAATTAGTGTATATACACACTATAATGTGACAATAAATCACTATAATCATACAACTGTATAGAAGCAAATAAAATCTATATTATTAATATTATTATTAATAGTTAATTAACAAACATTACAAAACATTACAAAAGTGAAAAAAAAAGAATTGCATATTTTGCATAAAGAAATAGTCTATATACTCACTATAATCACAAAATTTTATGAAAGTTATTAAAATCTATTTTATTATCATTAATAAATAAATAAATAAATAAATGCTGCCAATTGGGATTATTTTGGCATAAAAAAATTGATTTTAAATTTGCCATAATCATAAAACTGTATAAAAAGGCAATTCAAATCTATATTATTACTATTAGTAATAATAATAATAATAATAATAATAATAATAATAGTAAATAAACTAATAAACATTACAAAAGTGTTTTTTTTGGCATAAGTAAAAGTGTTTAAATTTACTATAGTCATAAAACTGTATAAAGGCAATTTATATATTATTATTATTATTAGTAGTAGTAGTAGTAGTAGTAGTAATAATAAATAAACTAACAAACATTACAAAAGTGGTTTTTTGGCATAAAAAAAGTATTTAAATTAGTTTAAATTGACTATAATCATAAAACTGTATAAAGGCAATTAAAATCTATATTATTATTATTATTATTATTAGTAGTAGTAGTAGTAGTAATAATAATACATAAACTAACAAACATTACAAAAGTGGGTTTTTGGCATAAATAAAAGTGTTTAAATTTGTTTTAATTTACTATAATCCTAAAACTGTATAAAGGCAATTAATATATTATTATTATTATTATTATTAATTAATTAATTATTAATAAAGTAACAAACATTACAAAATTGTTTTTTTTTGGGCATAAATAGAAGTGTTTAAATTGACAATAACCATAAAACTGTGTAAAGGCAATTAAAATCTATACAATTATTATTAGCAGTAATAATAATAAAAATTATTACAAAAGTGAGAATCGTATATTTTGCATATAGAAAACGGTCTAAATATTAATTGTGACATTATTCAGTATAATCCTAAAATTCTGTAATAGCAATAAAACTAATAATAATAATGATAAATTATCATTATCATATGAAGTGTTATATTTTGCATAAAGAAAAGTCTTTTTCTATCCCAATCATAAAAGTATACAATCATAAAATTGTTTTATAGCAATGAAATAATCTATATTATCATTAATATAAAGCATTACAAGACTGAGAATTGTATAATAGCAAATAAAAAATGTTTGAGCGTTAATTAAAATAAAAAAAACAGAAATTAAAATAAAATTATTATTAGAGCTAGGCAACGATTAATCACAATTAGGTGCATTCAGAATTAAAGTTTTTATGTAGTTAAAATATATATTATAATATATAAAGACACACATACAACATATATTTTGATTTTTTTTTTTTTTTTTTTTTACATATATTCATATAATTTATATTATATATAAATATATTTAATATCTAAAAATATATTTTTCTTAAATATATACATGCATGTGTGTGCATTTATATATATTCATAATAAATATAAAAAGTACACACACATATTATGTAATTTTTTGTTATTATTTTTGATGCCATTAATCACGATTAATCATTGCCCAGCACTAATTATTATTATTATTATTATTATTATTATCATCTTAGAATGTAGTAAGTAAATGTCCTCAATTGTCCTAAAAATTGCCCAACAAAGCATGGTCCTAAAATAGGCTTTATGAAATGTGAGCTGAACGATCCTGACAGGTTTTGTGAGGTTCAGAGACGGAGCTCAGAGCTCTACACACATCTATTTCTGTCCGTTGTGTGATCGGTCTGACATCTGACGCCATTGGTTTAGTGGAGCTGCTTAGATGAGCTCAGCGTCCACCAATGCAGATCACAGCTGAGGAGCGGCGACAAAAACACTCATACAATATGAAAACACAACGGTTATTTAGACAATATCCTCCAGAAGTTCATGAACCTTCAGTCATACTTCACACATAAGGGACCTTTAATACAAATGTGACTGTAATTGTATGTTAAAGCACACACTACTGCAGTTCATTATCATGTAAACTAATTAAACAAAGAATATTTGAGAATTTGTCCTAACCAGACACAACAATATTTTATTATTTTATATAAAATAAATAAATTATAATTTAAATTCATTGTAATAACTTTAGTATTAATATAATAACAACATATATTTTTTATTAGCATTATTATATTATAATTTATCATTTTTATTATAAAAAACAACATTTATTATAAAAACATTTTAGAATTAACTGCTTAATAGTAATAATAATAATAATAATAATAATAATAAAGATGAATAATTATTAAAAAGAAAAGTGGGAATTTTGGCATTTGATGATACAACTGTATAAAAGATATTTTAATAATATTAAGTTATTAAAATCTACTTTATTATCATTAGTAGTAGTAATAATAATAATAATAATAATAATAATAATAATAATAATAATAGAATTTAATAAATAAATAAATAATAGTCTATTAAATAAAACAGTTTTCATAAATAAAATAGTCTATAAATGTACTATAATCATAAAATTATAGTCATTCAAATCTATAAAAGTATTATTGGCAATAATAATATAATTAAATAACAATAATAATAATAATAACCAATAGTCTAAAAATACTCTATACATTTACTATCATCCCAAAATTGTATAAAAGTTATAGAATAGAAAACTGTCTAAATATACATTGTGACATTATTCAATATAATTTTAAAATTCTGTAAATTTTATATTATTATTATAATTTATTATTATTATTATTAATATTATTATTATTATTACTACAAGAGTGAATATATAACATCTATATTATTACTATTAATAATAACAATTATAATAACTACAAATACTTTTAAATTATAGAACTTCCTTTTAATCGTAGCAAAATTACAACTAAAAGTGGGAATTTTGGCATAAATAAAATAGTAAATATTTTAAAATTGTATAAAAAGTACTACAATCTACTTTATTATCATTAGTAATAATTATACATTAATTCTAAATAATAATAATAATAATAATAATAATAATAATAATAAAGCATTACAAAATTGTGATTTTTTGGCATAAATAAAATATAATAATACTAAATATATAATAATAATAATAATAATAATAATAATAATAATATAATAATAATAATAATAATAATAATAAATCCACAAAAAAAACAACAACAACAACAGAAAAGTGATTTTTTGCCATAAATAAAGTAGTCTTTAAATGTACTATAATCATAAAACTGTCTAAAGGCAATTATAATCTATATGATTATTATTATTATTTTTAGTAGTAGTAGCAGTAGTAGTAGTAATAACCATTACAAAAATGATAATTTTACACAAAAATAATTTTATATTTTGCATTAAAATAAATACATTATTTATATATTTATATATTATAATAACTTTAGTATTAATAAAATAATAACATTTTTATTAGCCTTATATTATAATTTATAATATTATTTATTATGAAAAAAATACAACAACATTTATAGTACTAAAGTAATAATAAAGATGATTAATGATTAAGAAAAGGCAGGAAAAACGAATGAATAAAAATACAGGAGAACACAAATCACAAGAAACGGATTAAATTTAATTGTAAAATTCAGTCAGTTACATCCCAAGAAGTTGCATGTAAATTGTGAGCAAACAAACAAACAAACAAACAAACAAACAAACGTTGTATACTGAAAAAGCTGCAAAGTTCAGTCACATTGTGCCATTCTTCACTGAAAACTAGTGGTTTAATAATAACACTGAAAGACACTGAATCATTTACAATTCTCGTGAGATGAAGAATCAGGACCAAAAGGCATTGAAATGTTTCACAGCGGCGTAACGGACACACAACACGACTTTGGCAAATGGATATGAAGCTTCAGATGGTCACATTAATACGGAAACGAAGAAAACGCAACACTCTTGATTCACAGGACATGTTTGATTATGTTCATCACTGACCGTCTAGTCAAAGATGAGCAGGATTCCTGTTTCAATGGAGTCTGTTAATATTGCAGTAACTGTAATTAAACCATATCACATTCTCTCTAGTTATCATATCAGGAAAAACACTAATGTACACAACAATCACACACACAGAGAGTAATAAAGGTAACAGGTGATAGTTATTGAAACATGCAGGCACAGCATATCTGTGTGGAACGGAGAGTAAAGGCTTGAATACTGCTGTAAGGATGTGTTTGTGCTGATCACGATCAAATCTCACAGACATGCACAACTAAAACATACAGAAGCTCATTTCCACCGAGGAATAAAATAATGACATTTTTCACATTTCAAATCTCGCAGTTCTAATGTTTTACATCTGTATTCTGAATTTATTTTTTAAAAAGTCTGACTTTTTTGATAAATAACAATCATAAATTATCATTTTGTGACAATTTACTGGTGTTTATGGTTTAATTTTTGCATTTCCCTGCACTTTACAGTATATAAATTGCATTTCTTACAGGAGTTTTCTGTATTTTGAACTGTGAAAGTAAAAAGTCAGAATTGTGAGGGGGAAAAAAGTAAAAAAAAAAAAATGAAGTGAGATAAAAAAAAATATATATATTATTATAATAATAATAATAATAATAATAATAATAATAATAATTATTATTATTATTATTATTATTATTCTTCAAGAAAAATCTGAAATGTGAGTAAAAATAAATTTTAAAAAAATCTGAATTGTCAGGAAAAAAGCCAGAATTGCAAGATATAAACTGACAAATGCAAGGAAAATTGTGAGGAAAAAAACAGAAATGTGGGCCCAAAAAACAAAACAAAAAAAACAAAACGAAACAAAAAAAATGCTAGAAAAAAGTCAGAAATGTAATATGAAAAAAAAAATCTAAATTGTGAGAAAAAGGACAGAATTGCAAAGAAAAAATGCAAAGAAAAAAAAAAAGTCTAAAATGAGGGGAGAAAAATACATAAATAAAAATCAAATGTGAGACAAAAAATAAATCTAAAAATCTGAATTGTCTAAAAAAGGCCAGAATTTCAAGATATAAACTTGGGGAAAAAAAGCCAGAAACGTGAGACCAAAAAAAAAAAAAAAAAAAAAAAAGCTAGAAATCAGTCAGAAATGTGATAGAAAAAATTTTAATTGTGAGAAAAAGGAGAGAATTTTTTCCCTCACAATTTCCATCACATTTATCTCTTGCAATTCTTAAAAGGTAGAATTGTGATATACAAAATCTGAATTATGAGGAAAAAAAAAAGATTGTGACAATTGTGAGATTAATAAGCTTTCACTAAAAAAATTCTCACATTTTTTCCTCACAATTCAGATTTTGTTTAAACTCACATGTACTACTTTCATCTTGCCAATTATATATATATATATAAAAAAAGCAGAATTGTAAGATTTTTTTTTCCAATTCCGATTCTTTATGTCACATTTATGACCTTTTTCTTCTTGTTTACATCTTGCAAAAAAAAAAAAAAAAAAAAAAAACAGAATTGTGAAATTAAAAAATTACTTCTATTCCGTGGCTTAAAATAAGCTTTTACCAAAAAATGTTAAAAAATTTTCTCTTGCCGTTTGATCATGCAATTCTAAAAAAATAAATAAATAAAACTTTTTTTTATTAAAGTGTCACAATTACCTTTTTTATTCCGTGGCGGAAATAAGATTCTATAAAAAAAGCTTCTCTCTAGTGAGGACATTGAAAACGGCAGCAGCTGTTGAACATCACTGGAGAAGCAGAAATGCACTAGAAACAAACACCACACGATAAAACACCCTGCGTTTCAAGTACAACATCATCAAACTCTGAAAGTGCTAAAAACCATGTGCTTTCAGTGAGATCCAGGCTGATGAACCTGCATTCATCTCTAACATGATTCCTTTAAAGCAGCTTAACCTGGTAACATTCAGCTCATGAACACATCCAAAATACTGGCCTTACCTACATAAAGTCAACATGGAATGCCACACACAAACCATTTTACCTCCGTAATCTGATGCACATTAGCGTTCAGACGTTTGGTGTCAGAAAATAATACTTTTATTCATCAAGGATGCATTAAATTGATCAAAAGCGCCAGTAAAGACATTTATGATGCTCCATAAGATTTGTGTTTCTAACAAATGCTGCTCTTTTCAACTTTCTATTCATCTATAAAACCTGAAAAATAAAATGCATCATGGTTTCCACAAAAATATTGGGTGCTTTCAACATTGATAATAATCAGAAATGTTTCCTAAGCAGCAAATCATTATATGAGATTGATTTCTGAAGGATCATGTGACACTGAAGACTGTAGTAGTGATGCTGAAAACTCAGCTTTGATCACAAAAATACATCACACTTTAACAGATATTCACACAGAAAACTATGACAGCATTTTAGTGCCACATTAAAAAAAAAAAAATTGGAATATTTTGAGAAATTATGAGAATAAAGTTGAAGTACTACAACAGAATAAAGCTGAAATAAAGACAACAAAGACGAAGTTTTTGAGAATAAAGTTGGAATTATGAGAATAAAGTTAAAATATTACAAGAATAAAGTTGAAATTGCGAGAATAAAGAAACATCAAGAAAGTTGAAACATTTAGACTAAATCTAAACTAAAAAAAGAAGTCGAAATTACGAGAAGTTGAAATAATAAAGTTGAAGTATTACAAGAATAAATTTGAAATATTCAGAGAATGAAGTTGAAATATTACAAGAATAATGTCAAAATATTACCAGAATAATGTTGAAATTATGAGAATATAGTTGAAATATGAGAATAAAGTTGAAATTACAAGAATAAAGTTGAAATATTACAAGAATAAAGTTGAAATTTGAGAATGAAGCCGAAATTACAAGAAAAAAGTTGAAATATCACGAAAATAAAGTTGAAATATTATGAAAATAAAGTTCAAATTTCAAGAATGAAGTTGAAATTATGAGAATCAAGTCGAAATTACGAGAAAAAGTTGAAATATGAGAATTAAGTTGAAATATTACAAGAATAAAGTAAAAATTACGAGAATTATTCTCGAAATATTTTGACTTTGTCTTAATATTTTGACTTTAAGTTGAAATATTACGAGAATAAAGTTGAAATATTAAGACAATAGTCAAAATTTCGGAGAATGAAGTTGAAATTATGAGAATAAAGTCAAAATTACAAGAAATAAGTCAACTACGAGAATGAAGTTGAAAGATTACAAGAATAAAGTTGAAATATTATGAGAATAAAGTTGAAATATTTCTAGAATGACGTTGAAATTACTAGAATTATTCTCAAAATATTTTGACTTTGTCTTAATATTTTGACTTTATTGTCTTAATATTTCAATTCAAACTTAAAGTCAAAATATTTTGAGAATAAAGTCAAAATATTTCAAGAATAAAAAAATATTTCGACTTTATTCTCGAAATATTTTGACTTTATTCTCAAAATATTTCAACTTTATTCTCAGTATATTTTGACTTTATTGTTTTAATATTTTCACTGTATTGTCTTAATATATCAATTCAAACTTAAAGTCAAAATATTTCGAGAATAAAGTCAAAATATTTCAAGAATAAAGTCGAAATATTTTGAGTGTAGAGTTGAAATAACGAGAAAAAAAAAAGTTTAATTATTTCGAGGATAAAGTCAAAGTACTATGATAATAAAGCCGAAATATTACGAGAATAAAAAACAGACAGATTTTCAAAGCTGAGACTTTGTAATTTCTCCCGGTGCTTTAATCTGGGCCATAGACTGAAATATACTCTCAAAATACTATAACTTTACTCTAGTAATTGCTACAAATGAATTCTCGTAAATTTGACTTTATTCTCCTAATATTTCGACCTAATCTTGAAACATTACAAATTTAATCTCGTAATTTTAAGATTATTTTTTTTAACATGGCACTAAAACACAGTTGTAGAAAACAGCTATTTTAAAGTCTAATATCTACAAAGTTTCACTGTATTTTTGATCAAACAAATGCAGCCTTGATGAGCAGATAAAACTAAAATCTTAACAACCCCAAACTTTAAATTCACATTTCTATGATTGAATATCACTAAAAGAAAATATTTCAAAGAAACATGCACAATAAGAATGCGTTTTAAGAAGGTAAAAAGGGTCCATTCTGATTTCATGTTGACTTTAAAATCCGTGATCATTTGAAGACACATTATGATATGAATAATATAATCTGAAATGGGCTGCATACAGTAAAATACAGCTGTGACATCAAATCCAGCGCAGATACGAGTCACGCATGCGACGCACAGCACTGCTTGGGATCTAACCTGGTTAACCAGTCTCTGTAGTTCAACAGGTAAAGTGAGCTTGCTAACTAAACATCAGACACACAGTATTGCCTTTTCAAAGGGTCTCGCAGCGCTGCAAACGTCTCAAGAGTTCAGACCAAACCTGAGCCAGTCACACTCTTCATCATCATCACAGTCATCTGACGTTCCCTCCGTTAACAGGAGCGACACATGTGCAAAAGTTCCCGCCTAAAAGCCTTTCAGAAACTGCATTATTTCTCCACGCCGTTGATGCTTCGGTTATTTCCCGAGTCCCTCCGTTTTCTGGTGGAAGAGGAAGTTGTGCTTTCCATCTCAAACTCCCCTACAGCAAACGCATTGCAACGTTAGAGAAAACACTGGCACGTATGTTTGACTTCATGCACAGAAACAATGCACAATGCATGCATGCTAATAAAGATCTATGGGACTAAATTTTACTTTGACTGAATGTGTTCACAGTTGCATAATGATATTTTACAGTTTCTTCAAGATATAGTTTGTACGCTGTGCATAGCATGCAAACTATATATGCATTGACTACCAGGGTTATTATCATTAACTAAAAAAAAAAAAAAAGAAAAGAAATTCCATTACTTTAAATATGCATTAACTAAAATAAAAAACAAACAAACAAACAAACAAAGCAAAGCAAAACAAAACAATGTTACTATGACTTATGATAATGAAAAAGAAAAAATATAATAAAAATAAAAACTAATTAAAAATATATAAAAAAAAAATCCAATAAAAATTACAGAAAAAGTTACTAAAACTTTCAAATTAAACTGAAAATGTAAAAAATACAAAAATAAACTAATTAAAAATATTAAAAAGCGATATCTAATAAATCACAAAGCAGCCCAACAAAATTATGAAAACTTTTAAATTAAAATATATATTTTAAATACAATAAAAAATAATTATATATATATATATATATATATATATATATATATATATATATATATATATATATATAGAGAGAGAGAGAGAGAGAGAAATAAAATAAAAATGTATATATATATATATATATATATATATATATATATATATATATATATATATATATATATATATATATATATATATAGTAAAAACTAATTGAAAATATTACAAAGCAATTTCTAATACAAAAACAACTAAATAACCCAACAAAATTATGAAAACTTTCAAATTAAATGGAAAAATAGAAAATGCAATAAAAACTCAAAAACATAAAAAAGATAAGAGAAAATGAGAAATTACTAACATGCAAATAAAAATGAAATATGGAAAATATAAAATGCTAACTGAAAATATTAAAATTAAACATCTAATAAAAAAAAACACCCAACAAAATTATGAAAACGTTTAAATTAAAATATATATTTGAAATACAATAAAAAGCCATTTAAAAATACATAAATAAATAAAATAATTAAAACATTAAAAAGCAATTTCTAATAAAAACGACAAATTAACTCCTCAAAATTATGAAAACTTTCAAATTAAATGGAAAAATAGAAAATGCAATAAAAACGCAATGAAAATGGCCAAAACAAATTACTAAAACATGCAAATTAAAAAGAAACATGCAAATTAAAAAGAATACAAAAACAAAAACTAATTGAACATATTAAAAAGCCTTCAAATTAAAAAAAAAAAAAAAAAAAAATCTATTTTAAAATAAAAATACAAACACATTTGCCAAAATGTGCAACAAAAACATGCTTGACTTTTCCTTTCATTTACAATTTTCATATATTAAAATTGAATAAAATAGTATGCAAAATACAGTACATACTGTGCAATATGTACTACTCTAGTATTAAAAACATCAGTGTGACTGCTTGTCAGCCATGTGTCTCCTGCTCATTCACCACAAGAGGTCATTACACTACAGCTTAGATTTTCCATCATTACCAAAACAAACTATTAATAATCAACACACTGTTGCGGAGAGTGTGAGTCAAGTTTCTTTGTTTACCTCTGCATTCAGACACACCGTCGCCCAGCTCTGTGTAAATACTGTCCTCACACTCCGAAAAGCTCTACAGAGAGTCAAAATAATCACATGATTTACATTGCAAAACCCTTAAGATTGACTTAAATACTGCAAGGAGACTGTAAACCGTTTATATTCATATTTAAGGGTTTAAAGTCACACTTGATTATTATTAGAATGCATTTATATGAGCCTAAAATTTAAGATATGAGGGCAAAACAACAACAACAACAACAACAACAACTGTTTGCGTTAATATCAATTTCGAATTATTGATATTACAAGTGGTTTTGCAATATGCAATTTTGCCATTGACAAAAGCTAAAATTGTTGTCTCTGAGCAACACACAGCCTTTTGATTGTTTTGATTAAATATTATTTATTTACATTTCTATCCATTTTTATACACAACTGTTGTTTCTCTGAGCAACACACAGCTGCGATTCGTTACTGAAGGAATCGGCAGTTTTGAACAAATCGAGTGAGTCAATGATTCAGTGAACAAATCGGTTAAATGAATGATTTATTAAATGACTCATTAAGACTGTGACTCATCGCCACCTACTGGAGCTTTTAGTTTTATGATTTAATTAATGATTCAGATAAGTGGGCATTACATTTTCATTAGAATGATTTTATAGTGAAATTATTTTATCAATTTTGGCTACTTTTTAAATAATTTTACATTTGTATGATTCAATGAATGATTCAGGTGTGTGGGCATTACATTTTCATTGGATTTATATTTACATTTTGTAATAAATTTGTGTCACTTTTTTTTTTTTCAAATTTAATATAACATTTTTATGATTTAATTAATTGTTCAGGTTGTTTTTATATTAATAATAATATAAATTATTTAATAATAAATAATTATTTATTTTAATTTTATCAATGTTTGTTGATTTTTTATCCATTCTAATTTTAAAAATGTATGATTTAATTAATGACTCAGGTGTGCAGGTATTATTGGATTGTTTTCATATTAATATTTCATTTATCCATTTTTATATACTGTTTTGTTGCTTCTCTGAGCAACACAGCTGTGATTCGTTACTGAAAGAATTAAACGAATCGAGTGAGTCAATGATTCACAGTGACTCATTCAGAAAGACAGTTACTTGCTTTGTTTCTGAATGAATCAACTGTTTCAACAAATCATTCAAATGAATGATTTAATGACTTACTCATTAAATCTGTGACTTGCTTAGTTTTATGATTTAATTAATGATTCATGTTTTTATGAAATTATTTGTTTTAATTTGATACATTTTTGTAGTAGGGAAAGATCAAGTCATGAGACACTTTTAGGGTATTTTTGTCATTTTTCGCAGCTTGACAGCTCTTAAGCACTATATCCTTTAATTGAATGTGCTTTTGTTTCGGACTGAAGGAAGACAGTCACAGAGAGCGATTGTGAGGAAATGGTGACGCACCTTCTGTCGTGGCCCGTAGTTCTCAGCGTACCACACCATCCCATACAGACACAGGAACGTGATGAAAGCCTTCAGACGCCAGACACAAACACACCATCAATTCCACACTAAAACGCTCTCTAAATAGTGTTTTCAGTGACAATCTCCTCCCACAGATGCCAAGAAAAGCTCTTTATTGCTGAATGAGTGGAACACAAACCATCACAAAAACTGCAGGAACTCACCAAACACAAGAGCCACAAAATCACATAGAGAATCTGCATCTTGGAAAACAAGTCTTGTCCGAATTTAATGCACGCCAACGCCTCCAGGAAAGCGATCGCCCTGCAGCACAGAAAACAAGAGTTTGGCGCAATATTGGAATTGCAATATTTCATTTTTCTCCAAATGTACTGTATAAGGCAATTCAATTTCACCAGATGACTTCAATAACTATATTTGGAAACAATAAATCATTCCAGAGTTATTGGGGTGAATTTGTTACAGTGGATCTGCATAAAGTTATTATTATTATTATTATTATTATATTCATAGGCCTATAAGATAACAAATCATCATCATCATCATTATTTTATTGGGATTATTATAAAACAAATATTGAGCAAAATAAAAAATATATCAAAACAATACCATATATATATATATATATATATATATATATATATATATATATATATATATATATATATATATATATATATATATATATACATATATACACACACACACACACACACACACACAGAGAGAGAGAGATTCATATAAAATAATATAATAAAATAATCATCATCATCTTAATTATTATGAAACAAAAATAAAAAATATTTAGCAAAATAAAAATAATTCGAAATGCCATCAAATAAAAAAAAATCTTTTAGAGGATCATAGGCCTATAAAATAATAATCATGCTTTTATTGTGATTATTACGAAGCAAACATATTAAGCAAAAAAAATTAAAAATAAACATAAACATACACACACATATACATATACATATATATATATATATATATATTATATATACACATATACATATACATACATACATACATATACATATATATATATATATACACACATACATACATACATACACACACACACACACACACACACACACACACACACACACATATATATATACACACACTCAGGTGCGTATTTTTATTTGAATTTGTAATATTTCTTTTTCCTTTAATACATCAATTTTAAACTAGGTACAAAAAGTAGTTCCTCTCAGCACCTTTTAGACAAAAATATCCTCATTGAAACTCAGATTTTTTGCTGTGTATGCATGTTACAGTCTATTAGATTAATGATGCAGCTATAATTGTGAAGGTATGTTGGTATAAATGTCAGAGTGTGGTTTGTATGCATGTCCTAAAAAAATATTGTGTGTTTGTAAAAGATAAATGAATCACTCGTTGCTTTGCTGGAATTTATTGAGAAAAGTTTGGTATTGCATCCAAACAAAATCTTACTAAAAGCTCAATTTTTTGAGATAATAACCTCAAATTCGGAACACAACTTGTTTAGATTCATGGCTTTGTTTTTCTATCAATTTCTAAGTTTCAGAAAATATGTGTTTTATATTTAAACAAATGCTCATAAATCATTTTCACAAACTTAAACTTAACTTTTTTTACACACGATGGCACACGATGACTTGAATTGCATTCAATCTAGGTCATTGTGTTAGTTTATATGTAAGATAAGGCAAATAACAATAGAGGAGTGAAGCCCACCGACGTGCTGCAGTGGAACATGTTTGTGGTTAAACGTTTGCATGAACATCAGCGCTCCAGATTACACGAGGACTGCTTTAGACTCACCCGAACACCCAGCACTGAGTCCCCACCCGCTTGCACTGTGTGTCCGTCAGGTACGCATAATACTGCCTGAAAAGAGGAACACATCACATCAGCCACTACACGTGTTTTACACACTTTTTGTCAGTAAACAAACTGATTTTACATCAACATTTCAATAACTGAACTAAACATTGCATTTTTACATTTCTCTCATTCTATGTAATGGTCACATGGCATGCAAGTAAACAAATAATATATTTATTGTTTTGGAATACATTTAATTTTAAAAATGTATGTAAAACACATAAATCCTGCACACTACTTAAACTTGCGTTGTCATATTTTATATACAGTATAGTTATATGTAAATAGTTAATAGTCTATCCTCAGGCTTTTAATGTTTTGCAAATGTTTCATGTTTCTGAGGAAGCCCGAGCATTGTGCAAGATATTTATATAATATTTATTTACCTTTTTTTAGTTTATATTGTACTTTCATGACATGCACCAATAAATGATATACATTTTCATTTGACTGTTTTTATATTAATATTATTTATTTTAATTTGAATCAATGTTTGTTTCTTTTTGTACATTTTTATGATTTAATTACTTATTAAAAATTACTTTAATTTTTGGGCTACTTTTTAATTTAAAATGTTTATGATTTATATAATGATTTTAATTTTAATTTTACATTATGATTTATTTCATGGATCATGTGTGGAGCCATCACATTTTTTATTTGACTGTTTTTATATTAATATTAATTATTTTAATTTATCAATTTTTTAAATAAATTTAAATTGTACATTTTTATGATTTAATTAGTGATTCAGGTGTGTGGGAATTACATTTTCATTGGACTGATTTAATATGAATATTTATTGTATTGTAAAAATAAATTATGTTACTTTTTAATT